>JAMQGT020010928.1:0-10947 GCA_024447675.2 Pterophyllum scalare | reverse complement strand
TATTGCTAGCCTGGTGGCCAATCTTCATTAATTGCACATTGCACCAGTAAGAGCAGTGTGAAGGTTCAATTAGCAGGGTAAGAGCACAGTTTTGCTCAAAATCTTGCAACGCACACAACATTATGGGTGACATACCAGAGTTCAAAAGAGGACAAATTGTGGGTGGCGCCGCCTCTGCTGGCACATCTGTGACCAAGACAGCAAGTCTTTGCTGACGTATCAATTCAATTCAATTCAATTCAATTTTATTTATATAGCGCCAAATCACAACAAACAGTCGCCTCAAAGGCCCTTTCCGTATTGTGGGTAAAGACCCTACAATAACACAGAGAAAACCCAACAGTCGAAACGACCCCCTATGAGCAAGCACTTGGCGACGGTGGGAAGGAAAAACTCCCCTTTTAACAGGAAGAAACCTCCAGCAGAACCAGGCTCAGGGAGGGGCAGTCATCTGCTGCGACCGGTTGGGGCTGAGTGGAGAGAGACAGGACAAAAGACATGCTCGTGGAAGAGAGCCAGAGATTAATAATAATGATTAAGTCACGGTATCCAGGGTAATGTCAGACACACCACCAAGAAGGACCAACCACATCCAACAGGATTAACTGTGGACGCAAGAGGAAGCTGTCTGAAAGGGATGTTCGGGTGCTAACCCGGATTGTATCCAAAAAACATCAAACCACGGCTGCCCAAATCACGGCAGAATTAAATGTGCACCTCAACTCTCCTGTTTCCACCAAAACTGTCCGTCGGGAGCTCCACAGGGTCAATATACACGGCCGGGCTGCTATAGCCAAACCTTTGGTCACTCGTGCCAATGCCAAACGTTGGTTTCAATGGTGCAAGGAGCACAAATCTTGGGCTGTGGACAATGTGAAACATGTATTGTTCTCTGATGAGTCCACCTTTACTGTTTTCCCCACATCCGGGAGAGTTACGGTGTGGAGAAGCCCCAAAGAAGCGTACCACCCAGACTGTTGCATGCCCAGAGTGAAGCATGGGGGTGGATCAGTGATGGTTTGGGCTGCCATATCATGGCATTCCCTTGGCCCAATACTTGTGCTAGATGGGCGCGTCACTGCCAAGGACTACCGAACCATTCTGGAGGACCATGTGCATCCAATGGTTCAAACATTGTATCCTGAAGGCGGTGCCGTGTATCAGGATGACAATGCACCAATACACACAGCAAGACTGGTGAAAGATTGGTTTGATGAACATGAAAGTGAAGTTCAACATCTCCCATGGCCTGCACAGTCACCAGATCTAGATATTATTGAGCCACTTTGGGGTGTTTTGGAGGAGCGAGTCAGGAAACGTTTTCCTCCACCAGCATCACGTCGTGACCTGGCCACTATCCTGCAAGAAGAATGGCTTAAAATCCCTCTGACCACTGTGCAGGACTTGTATATGTCATTCCCAAGACGAATTGATGCTGTATTGGCCGCAAAAGGAGGCCCTACACCATACTAATAAATTATTGTGGTCTAAAACCAGGTGTTTCAGTTTCATTGTCCAACCCCTGTATCTGGGTGAGTACAAACGGTCTCTGCCAGGGGTTCCAGAGCAAGAGCAAATAATAATGGACTAAGAACACATCCTTGTCTGGATCCTCTGTTCAGTTTAAACTGAGTGGACAGAATTTGATTTGTAAGTATTCTAGCAGTGGGATTTTTGTATAATACTTTAATCCAAGAAATAAATTCTTGTCCCAACTGAAACTTCTCTAATACAGCAAAGAGATAAAGCCATTCAACTTGATTGAAAGCCTTTTCTGCATCTTAACTAAGTATTATTAAATCCTGTTGTGTTTTAGAAGAATAAATGACACTGAATAACCACCTGAGATTGTTGAAGGAACTTTTCCCTGGTATGAAGCCGTCTGGTCCGAATGTACAAGTTTACTCATGACTGTACTAAGTCGTATCGCGAGTATTTTGGCCAAGATTTTTTGATCTGAGTTTAATAAAGAAATCGGTCCATACAAAGATATTCAACAACGTAATTGGGTTGGCATGTATCTCCCCAGTAACTAGTATGTATCTGCAATTTTTATCTGCTATAATAGATGCTTGTCTGAAGGCACTCAGATCTGTGAGGGCTGTAAAAAAAATTTTCTACAAGAAACAGAAAAAAAATCACAAAGATAGAGACAGCAAATTAAATCCTTTAAAGTGAACATATATGGTTAGTTTGTTCATGTACACAGGGTATTGCACCTCAGATTATATTAGATTTACTAAACCTGAAAAGATCAACATATAAATCCAAGTGCTGCAATCTTTCCTGTGAGATGTATGTAAAGACTGAATCCTCTCTGGCTTGAAGTAGTGTATATAAAAATTATTGAATGCCTGTAATTCCGTGACTATACATTTCTTGTAAATTCACTAGATTCAATTCATATGAGATTGCAATTATATGAATTCCCGTACTGATTCCTTGGTGCTGTTTTCTTGTCCTTTTTTTTTTTTTTTTTTTAAACAGTCCTCACAGATCTGATTGCTGTGTGGGTGTGATCTGTCTCTCTGAACCCAGCTGCCACTCCTTTTCCCTGAGGAGCCAGTGTGCACCTGGGCCTACTCAGCAATCAGCCACCCGACAGTATAAAGGCTGGGTAAGAGCTGCTTGGGTAGTTGGTATGTGAACAGTCTTGATAGTGTGCATGTGTGTTGGCGGGGAATCCATTTAGGCTAGTAGTAGAGTCGCTTTCATTCGTAAAGATTTAAACTTATGTCTGAGCACACAAACCCCATGCTCAGTCCTTCTCTCATCATGTGGGTGTGGCAGAGTGGCCAATCCCTCGCCGTTTACATACAGTTGTCTCTAAATCACACATGCTTCATCCAATTTGCACCAAACTGGACATGTGTGACTTTTGTTCACCTCTAAAGAGCTCTATAGGATTATATTGGAATTTTACTCCAGTGTGCCCCCTGCATCATTCCAACAGCTCTATTTCCCTGGTACATTATCCAATCTGCACCATATTTTTTGTGCATCATCAGAGATCACTACTTGAGACATAGGTGTGGTACTTTAATGGCATCACTGGATATAAATGACATTTGTTAAGCAGCTAGTGGATGGTGTTCAAATGGCATGATAGGGGGAATAATTTACCATAATCCACCAGATGGCACAGTGGCTACGCGGTTCAGCAAGTGAGGTTCACACCTACATCTATTCAGCCTCATCAGTGAGGAGTACAAGAGGAACTTGCTGCCAGTTCTTCAATGCCTGAGTGTTAGCCTAACTGTTAACTTCAAGCCTACTGAGTTGATCGGTTCAAATCATTCAAAATTAACAAAGCACAAATACACCAACTTTCCTTTTTACTTGCAAGGAAGAGATCCGCGTTCTCTGAGCTCAGCTCCCACATCAGCTGGGCTTGTATGCATCCTATACGTGGATGTATCTTTGGCTGTATCTTTGGAATGCTAAAACACTACATTGCCCATTTCCCAGCTGATTTTTGCTCAACTCTTTAACACACAACTGATGTTTCTTTACTGTACTACATTTCAGTCATTCTATAAATGGTACAATTTCATAACATTCACTTATTCATATTAACATCAAAGCTTCACAATTTTTAGATCAGTAAGTTATGTTTACAAAAACAAATAGCAAAGAGTTTGAATACTTATGACCATGTGATTATTTCAGTTTCTTAATACATTTGCAAAAATTTGATTTTCTTCTGAAATGGGGTGCTGAGTGTACATTAATGAGAAATAAAATTAACTTTATTGATTTTAGCAAATGGCTGAAATGAAAATAGTGAAATTTTAAAGGGGTCTGAAAACTTTCTGTACCCACTGCATGCACATATTTGAAATTCTAATATAAGACCATTAATGATGTGCTGCTTCCTGAAATTACTTGTACTTAATACATATGTCAGATTTTTCACTGTAAATACCTTACTTCAATTCAGGGAAAAATATTAAATTGTTTGTGTAAAGACTTCATATACTAATCCAACCTTAATCATGCTTTTAAAATTTTCATCCAGTTTGTCAGCACAGTCAGCAGGGCAACACAAGGATTTGAACCCTGTCCCACAAGTAGGAGTACCAATACCATTGCCCTTTGCTTTTTTTGTGTGTTATATGACAAGGTAAAGCAAAACCTGCATTAATAACAGCTTGCAAAACTTACCACTGAACATGTTAAACATTATAATTAAAATCTAAGACTATAAAAATGTTTATTGTACATGATTGATTTTAGCAATGTATCCAAAACTTCAATCTTTTCTGTCTAAAGTTAATAAATGCTGTCTTAATGTAGGAAACTAAGCCATGAACATATTTTAATTCAGTTTGCATGATAAAACAGAAGATGTTAACTTTTTTACAATATTCATACAAAGCTGCATTAACATTTACCTAGATTCTGATAGTTAAACCTGCAGTATGTAACTTTGGTAAAAACTTTTTCTACAAATGTGCAAAAACTGTCATTATGTTATAACAGTATGTTTTGAGACAATCTGGTGGGGGGAAATCCAGCTCCTCCACCTCCTCCCAGTGCTATCTAGAAACAAGGAAGAGAGGAAGCAGGTCTTAGCATTGTCCATGTGGAACTGCTCATCCCAACTTCTCCTTTCCTACCCTGCGCTGCAGCTCACAGAGAAATTTGTGAATGCCAGGTTATCTAGCACAACCACCAATGATGGTGGATAAATGGTTTTCCTGTGACAGCAAGTTGTTTCTCCGCCATTTGCCATTTAGCAGTGACTAAATGAAGTTCATTGACAGCACCATGACACTTCTCTTGGTCTCTGATTGGTTGGTTGGTTTTGGTCAGGATGACTTAAGAGTGGTGCACTTCAGACTGCAACAACAGAATTTTTTTTTTTTTTTCCCCACAGAATGTCTAAAAACATTGTCATGACATGGTGACAGTTTTACCAAATATGTGTAAAAAAAAAACTTGTGTTATAAAAGTTACATATAGCACTTTTTTTTAAATTGGAAGACAAATCTTTCCATTTCTCAAAGTTCTTTCTTTCAAATGGTGTTCAGTGTCTTAGAATTTAATTTTTACTCCATTTTAATCAAGAAAGCAAAACCCTTTAAATTTTAGTAACTTAAAAATCAATTACATCAGCTTAAAAGCACACATTATACCCCCATGATCACTAAAATAAGTAGGTACAACCATTGCCTCAATTTTATATACCTCTGATTTAACATACACATGATCTATTAATGTACCTTTTTTCTGTGGTTGTTTCTCTAACCATTTGAAGATATCCTGTCATTAACTAATTTGAAGATAGTTGATGACTTTAAAAATCATTAAAGTCTCACATTAATGCTACAGTGTCACTTTGTTCCTCAATCAACTTTCCTAAATTCTTGTTAAATGACAGGATACAGAGGTGGTCGATAAATTACCCCCAGTACTGTATTAAAACTACTAAACATTCCAAATTGTGCTGTGGTGGCTGTAAAACCTCAAATTGGACATCATCTTCACAATAGATGCCAACACTGCCATGTTGTTGGTCTTGCAAGGCCATCAATTCTGCCTGCCTAGTAGTATATGATGAATGTCGTGGACAATTGGTGAAACTGTAACCATCTGTCTTTACTGTATCCGTCTGGGTTGCAGACACCCATGTTTCTGTAATGGCAATACATTTAGGTTTCAGTTGGTCTGAATAATAACCCAAATCTTTTACATGCCGATTCAAACTTTGCACATTCATTAGGAATACAGTAAAAAGAGATCTGTTAATCGATCCAACTGAGTAGATCCACTCAAAAGGGGCATCATGCTATGAACAGCAACCATGATGTCATCCTTACAATATATCCTTTGTTCATCAAAATCTTGAATGGTCAATGCTAAGACTTCTGACATGGCTTACAGCCACATATGCTTGACCAGGTGCAAAGATTTTACTAAGAGAAACAACCGCTTCATCAACAGTTTTGCCTTGAACTTTGTGTACCGTGCAGGCCCTTGCCAATCTGAGTGGAAATTGGCATCACAATCCAGCTTTTTAACAGTGGCTCTTTCCTCCTCAGGTTCAATAGGTATGGATCCAGCCAAATCTAATGATGCATAGTGAAAGTTCTTCCTCCTCTGAATGCCTACACAATCATCATCAAATCAAACATAAACCAAATTGGGAAACTCTTCCTTTTCTGGGATCAATACCTCTGTGACAATACCATAAACACCATTAACCAAACCATCACTAACATTTACATAACATGACACGTGCACCTTTACCCAATAACAGTACATCTGATAAGCAGGTGTCTGAAGCTTTAGCATGATTGTTCCAACAACCTGAGTTTACCTGTTTGTTTTTTGTCATTAACATAATCCTGTGCCCCAATAGTAACAAATTCAGGGCAGCTCTTGTATAACTGATGAATGTTGTGCTCATTTACTTGTTTTAGTTGGAAATATGTGCAAGGCTGAGCTGACCTCACCTGTTTCACAATGTTTTAAAATCTCTAAATCGTCAGCCGACATTGGTGTACCTTTTTGGAATGAGTCCGCATCCTGTTTAACAGTTGAGAGAACACGGCATCGTTTTGCCTAACAACAATTTCAGTTAACTCTACAATTTTAAATAAGTTTGACTATATGTTTGTAGCAACACCATCAGAATATAGTGATTTTCCTTTTACAGGGGGTAATTGGAAAAAATCTCAAACTGCCACTACACTGATGTTTCCATATGGTGAGACGTTCCCAGTTATGTGTCACAATCTACCATGAACATAAGAGATTTTGATCTACCATTGATATTTCATCTATGATAAGAAGCTGCAGATCACAGTACTTGGCACGCAAGGAATTTAGCTTATATCTCGCTCAAAGGAGTGTACGGTAAGCATACATCCTTTCCAATAGAAAATGTGGTGTGGATTGTTGTTGCTTCTAAATTATATGCAGCAATGCCACTGTCAATAGAACACACATGTTGTCAGGATATTGACACATAGGGGACAATAACCTTTTTGATTCATACTCAATTGCCCTGATTAAGTGACCATTTCCTGTATCAGCACCACCTGTAATAAAAATATGCAGTGTTTCAGGGTTTTTCCAATTAACCCTGTTGAGACACCACTGCCTAATTTGATGGGGGGGGGGGGACAGAACTGTTTTAAATTTAATTTAAAGACCTAATTAATGCAAGGCCTTAAGTTCTAATTTTTTTTTTTTTCTCAGATACTGAAATTTCTTTACAACATGGATTCAAATCAGGAATATGTTCATTAGTTTTCTCCTCGTTTTTCTTTTAGTAATTCTACACACTCCAAGCATTCCAGTTCAAGCTCTGTACACAACTCAGTCCATGCATCTTCAAGCATTACATCACCAGTAATATTGTCCACAGCCTCCAAATGATCAGATTCCACTTCAAATTCACTCCTATTTATATCTACAACAGACTTTACAGAATGTGTTGTCCCATCAAGAAATCTTATTAAACCAGTTTTGTAAAACTCTGCAAATGTCTCACAACTTGGAGGCTTCATCATCAAAGCGATTTATGGCAGAAATAACTGCATTATGCTTCGACACAAGTTTTCTGGCTCTTTTGTTTCAGAGAAACGTGCATAACGAACAGCTGGTTTTGTTCTTTTCACAACAAACCCCAAGCCATTATTCAACTTTACTGCATCTTTACATTTCTCATTTGCTGTCAAAACATGATGTTCTGAAGCAAACTTAGCCAGGCACAAATCATCAAACACATCATCATTCGGCCTGTTCTTATAGCGATCAACTATGCCAGTCATCCACATGTCTTCTGTGGTAAGATCAAGTAATGCAGCCATTTGCTTCAAAACAGAAATGGGTAAACTCATTTTCACAATATTATCACCTCTTGGAATAAAAACAGTTTTCCTAGAACACTCCTTTAAATGCATGTTTGTTAATCTGTACACAGCTTCCTGAGCGCACACACATCCCCGTTGTGTAAATAAACACTACCAAGTGTCTTCAGCGCCTCTTTAGCATTAATATTGCCGTCTTTGGCTGCACAACATGCATATGCATCTACACAATACTGAATATCGATATTCGCATTCCAAGCTTGTAATGGCAGACTGCTGTACTGATAAATCCAGATCTCCTTAATCTGCCTTTTCTAAACGTGTATTTCTGCTAAATTGTTTGTATGCCATTTCAAATACTTTGATTAAACCTAAGCCTTTAAACATTTCTTCCACAGTACTATAAGGACAGCTTTCATCTGAAATGGCATTCTTCACCTTTGTTAAAATATCACTTGCCAAATCTGTCCATTTTCTCCTTACTCGTCTTATTATGTAGACCTTCACAATGTGCACTGGCATCAGTTTTATCTCATATTTTTATGTAAATGCATAGAGAAACATTAGTTTGTATTGCTTCTAACAATTTGCTTCGCCTTTTTTTGCACTTGTGAAGTTCTTGTACTCATGTATTGTCTTTGCAAAAGCACTTAGTTTTCAAAATTCAAAAGAAACATCTTTATCACCTTTGTACAAATTACTGCTTCAAAATAATTATTACACTTCTGCAAATGTATACCTTCAGTGGTAAAATGACTGTTCTTGGAATTATATTTGATCCACTCTATGCCATTAAATACATATATGTCCAGTCCCAACATATTGGCAGTAGATCTAAACTCTATTTCCTTAGCCAAGTGACCCACATATTTCATCTGTGACATGTTCACATATTCTGAGGCAGAAGCATAGTCTTTTTCCAGAAACTTTTCACCCGTCTGTATTATTTATGTATGAAACAGCGAGTCTAATTTAATGATTTTTCTGTGAACCACTAAGTACATGAGCTACAGCTCTGAAAAAACTGTTACCATCATCTACAATATTTTCAATCTTACACACATTTCCTAAAGGTCCACATGATTGGTAATTGTGCTCTCCAAAATCAATTTTCACGCTGTTAGTTTTAGCAATATCTGCAGACAAGGGAGTAAAATAGCAAAATGTGTTGAACATTATTATTATTAATCCTTTCAATCTCTTCTACAAAACTCCATTTTTACAGTATCTACAGATGCAATTTTTTGCACTGTAGCAACTTGTCGAGTTTTGTATTTTTCTGAAACATCTTTATTCATATAATAATCATAACATGTTTCTGGGATGAGTCTTGAGGCATTGAAGATGAAAAGTTATCAAAAGCTTTTTTTCTGCATCAAAGTATGTGGGTGTGGCCAACACTCAAAATCTGACCATTTGCCATAAAACATCAGGGTGGAATAACTTCCACATACAAGGTCATAGCCTAATCAAACTTTGTCATAACTGACCAGCACTAATCATGGTCACATGGTCTGTTTTTGACATTGTTGTAGCCACACCCCCTTCCAACAGCAAGTGACCTGTTTTACTGATGGATATCTTCCTTTTTTCCTCTTTCATTCATAAAGATTTCAACTCATATCTGATTACACAACAACACTATGCTCAGTCCTTTCCTCAACACTGGCTGCTGGCTGGAGCATGTGGGAATGGCAGAGTGGCCAATCCCTCGCCGTTTGTATACAGTTGTCTCTAAATCACACATGCATCATCCGATTTGCACCAAAATGGATATGAGTGACCTTTGTAAACCGCTAAAGAGCCCAAATAGGATCAGATTGGAGTTTTATTCCAGTGTGCCCCCTACATCATTCCAACAGCTATATCTCCCTCATACATCATAAGCAGGGAGCAGAAATTTATATTCCCTGTAGCACTGACAAGTGGGATGTTGCGTAGTAGGCCAGCTCTGTGAAGAGAATTGCAGTCAATTTGGTCTTCATTTGAATTTAATTTGTTATGAACATATTTTCATGTGACTCTAGTCCTTGTTTAAGAAAACTGGCCTTCAATGTCATAAATTTAAATGGAATTGCTGTTCTTTTCATTTTGAACTCAACTTTGTTCTGATGTGTTCATAAAGCGCTAGGCCTTAAAACTGACCTTTTGATATGCTCATGTGGTGTACAACATGACTTGTAGAAATTTTTTTTTTTTTTTTTTTTTTGGTGGCTTTGATGTTGTAAAATTGCTTTAAATAAACCTTAAATGAGTCATTTTGTAGTGTATTTGTCTAGCTTTTTTATAAAACATTAGTTTCTGCAAGATCAAGATATTCTGTTTACTTCAATAATCAATGGCACAATTTACCCCAATGCATTCTCTCCAAATGCACGACTTACCCCACACCAGGGGCAATTAGTAACAGTGCATGTGTTTGGGGGCTGGGATGTATTGTGAGAACCTGATTCGACAGAAGTTTTGCGGGGGCATCTTTTGCATCTGCATCACCCACTGAAAAGACACCGTGAGGTGGCCAGCGTACTCAGAGCTTCATTTGACATTCACAGTGATCAGTCTATGTTTTGGAGATTGAGAGATGGCACAGCAGTCTGCTGGCAAGACAAAGTTCAGTACTTGGAAGGTTGTGGAATTGCTCACATGGAGAGAGGGCAACATTTCAGCATCAGAAGTTTCTGATTCAACTGATGATCCAACATCAGAAGATGATTAGTGTTTTCGATGGAGATGATCAGTAAGTGTCTAAAGTTTTACAAGTGGGGGGTGGGCGTAGTTGTTTGGGAGGAGGTTTATGTTTATCAGAGAAGGACTATTGGGAGGACTGTTTTTCATTATGGGTATATGCACTGTCTACATTTACTGTAACTTTTTTTAGATATACAATTTATTTACTTTGTCGGGCCTTCATGCACAAAAAACCCAGTCTATTTTCAGTGATTTCCTCACACACATTTTCCGTCTTTTACAAATTAGAGGAACCTCTGATCATGAGTGGCAGCCAGCCAAACAGAGGGTGGTGGAAGAGGCTTCTTCATCTGATGAAGAGGATCTAATGCCTGTGAGGGCACGGGCAAGGAGGAACATTACAAGCAGAGGCAGAGCCATAGGCCAGGGCACAAGCAGG
>JAMQGT020010927.1:0-11988 GCA_024447675.2 Pterophyllum scalare | reverse complement strand
GATCCCACAGCAGAGTGTGCAGAAAGTCTCCACCTTGTTAATCAAGCACACAAACCTCGCACCTGAATGCACACCTGTTTGCTGTTGAGCTGATTGGATCCTGACTGTAAGGCCGGAGGTTCTCCCAAGTCGATCCCAGATTGTTGCACCGCAAGCGGTAAAGTAAGCTCGGCTCCACAAACCTCTAAAGTGCAAGGATTGTTGTGTTTTTTGCTCACTCACCTTTTCTCTCCTCTGTTCAGCATGCCAGCAGCAGACAGAAAGTGCAAGACTGGAGTTCACTCGGGAGAATCGTGGGAAAGGAGAGAGAAACACTTGTGGACTTTTTTCCAACCACATAAAGAATCCAAGCCTTAAAGACTGTTGTTTCACAATAAAAACCCTTTTAATCTCACCACCATGCTCTGCACTTGTGTCTAGATCCCTGAAGCGTAACAGAACGATCTGACCAGCAATGGCTGCCCAAACAAAAGGTTTGCTTCAAAACCTGTGCTCGCAATCAAAGGAACAACCCAACTCTACTCCTCCACCCCAACCTGCTGATCAGCTGGGAGGCTTCATACCAACTCCGGAAGTCTTCATGAGTGAGAGGGAGAAGTGTCGGGGTTTCTCACCCAGTGCTCCTTAGTGTTCAGGCCACTCTTACTCTCATGATGGAGCAAAAATAATTTACCTGGTCAGATTCTCAGGTGTGCTCAGACAGTGCTAGTCAGTAATATAGACAAGTGTAACAAGTGTTTGATATGGACTCAGGCACCGATTTGTCAGCTCAAAAGATTTTTAATCTTCGTCAAGGGAACAGGAGTGTATGTTATTTTTCTGTGGATTTTGGCAGACAGGATGGGAGGAGCAAGCCCTTCCTGGTGCCTGTTTACATGGATTAAGCTTCCAGCACCAGAAGTGACTCAATGTAAGTTGCAAGCGGAGAGCAGTCGGCCAGGGGAGAATCTAAGCCTTATCCCATGCAGCTGGGCCGGTCGCACCTTGCGAGCTGTCACAGGCAGCCATCATTTTCACCAAACCGGATCTACGAAACGTATACCATCTAGTACACATCAAGGAAGTTGATGAATGGAAAACTGCCTTTAACACCCATCTCAGGCATTTTGAATACCGAGTAATGCCCTGGTTGGCCTCACCAATGCCCCAGCAGTTTTACAAGACATGCTCCATGACCAACCACACCTCGATGCCATTCTGATATTCTCCAAATCACACTCATTGGACCACTGGGTCCATGTGCATCAGGTACTGCAGAGGCTCCTGTTGAATTTCATTGTGAATTCCACAGAGATAACAACTTTAATTGGCCGCTGCCAGCCAGTTACCAGCCACTGGGAGCCCACCTCCTTCTCCAGGGGCGTATCTACTTTTGTTTGCTTGTTAAGCCACTAAACAATGAACTATGAATTACACAAAAATGCACTCAACAAAGGGTTTTATAGAGTTAAATTGAAAATTTTTGTTCAAATTATCATTAATATGTATGGAGGAGGTCAGGAGAGAGGCACAACAGTGAGTTTCTACAGCTGTCTGTAAAGTGGAGGCTCTGTCATGGTTTGGGGCTGCATTTCAGCCACTGGTATTGGAGATCTTGTCAAAATTCATGGAATTATCAGCACAGAAAAGTCCCATACATGCTGCCAATGCAGTAAAAGCATGCCTGAATAGAAAAACACACAATGGAACACTATGAGTGATGGATTTGCTTTCCACAGCCCAGACCTCAACAATACTGAAGCAGTGTGGGATTATCTCGACAGAGAATGGAACAAAAGACAGGCAACATCCAGAGGTGAGCTTTGAATGTCCTTCAAAAAGTCTGGAAAAATATTCCTAAAGACTTCTTAAAGAAATGACAGAAAGCTTCTACAGAGAGTTCAGACTGTGTTTAAGTACAAAGGTGTTCATACCAAATATTGACTTTCAAATGAAATTTTGAAATTTTGGCACTGCACTGAATAATGAGTGTACCACCAAATTAAAGTATATTAGACCAGTGCTAACTTATGGATGTGGGGGCAGGGAAAAGGTCTTTGTAATGGGCCAGGTACACCCATATTTCTATCCTCGGCTACTAGCCTGTCCTCATTTAAAGCCTTGTTAGGGTATCAACCACCGCTGCTTCTGGCCCAGGTGGGCGAGCTGGCTGTTCTCTCCGTCAGCTATGCCAGACCACCAAAGCAGCCCTGCTTCAGACAGTAGAACAGAACAGGAAGTTGGCCAACTGTTACCGGACCCCTGCCCCAGATTATCCCCAGGTTAGAAAGTCTGATTGTCTGACAAACATATTCATTAAAGACAGAGTCAAAAAAACTGTCACCTAACTTTATAGGTCCTTTTGACCAATCCTGTAACTGTTCACCTACGCTTCCCAGAAGCATGAGTATCACAATGCCTTCTACGTCTTTCAGCTGAAAGCTGTTCTGTCCTGCAGCAGACAGAAAGTACAAGACTGGGAATTCACTCAGGAGAATCATGGGAAAGGAGAGAAACACTTGTGGACTGTTTGCAGCCACATCAAGAATCTGAGACTCAAGACTATTGTTTTCACAATAACAAAAACCCTTTAACCTCACCAGCTGTGCTCTGCATTGTCCTCGGAGCTTAACAATGCCCCTGTCCCTGATAACCTTAATATTGCACTTACTCCACCCATGAGAACTACACTCACCAAGTAAGAGCAGATGGACTATTTTCAAGCCTAGGCGAAGTGCACACAGACAGACATACAGAGATTCCTTGATTTGCTAGAGAGATGTACTCCCCCACACATCCATACCCACCCCCACCGGCCTCGCGCACACACACAAACAGTTGAGATTATAAGTTAAGTCAGTGTGCGGGAACTGTTGATAATCTCTGTCGATGTTTTATCACTACTTCTTACCTGGAAAGAAACCAGTTTGTCTGAACACACCCAGCTTTCAGCTGTGATCAACTATGCTGGTGGTCAGTGTAATGTTTTCTCCCGTTGTAAACCCTTCCAGCAGCACCTCAGCCCTGTCAATAATTAATGCTGAGGATGCACAGTGTTTTACAGGAGACCACAGCTGTGTTTTATCACTATACCACATCATTTTACTAGGTCAGATTCGATCAAGACTCGTTGTATACAAAGACAAGGGAAAGGCATGCCATTATGTCGCTTCCTCCATCATTCCTCATTCATTAATGGTTTAGCTCTCTCTCTCTATGATGCTGTCGCTTGTTAGAATTTACTACTAGCAAGTAGGTATGTGTGAAAGAAAGCATTTGTGAGATGGTTCTGTTATAAGATATACATACTTAATGAGATGGAATGAGATGTGGGTGAAGGCAAGGTCAGAGGTGACACCCACCCCCACCCCCCCTCCACCACACACACACACACACACACACACACACACATCACCTCAAACATGCATGTGTAGCTACTCGTGTTAATATATACGTACTAAGTGAATATGCAAACACACACACAGACCCTCAAAGGTGAGTGTGTGAAGTATGGTCTCATTAGGCAGGCTGTATGGGATTAACTACAGCCACGACATTTGGTGGCTTGTAAGCGGCCACTCTATAAAAACAGACAGAGGAAAGGTGTGTGCGCTTGTAGCAATGAGCCCGCATATGTCAGCGAGATATAAAAGTCTCTACATTTTCAATTTTTTTCTCACTTACCGTGTTGCTAACGCATACATAGACACGCTTTTATACACATTCACCTGGCAGCAGATGGTCCCAACACGTTTGATAGGGGAACCTTATTATTTGTCCCCCGGGTATTTTAGCCGGTCTAGTTTTCGCTGTAGTCAAAGTGATTATGTGATCTTACTTTTATTACGCAGCTTTGTCCTAATACAAAGCACCCTCAAAAGGATTCTGGGTGAATGCGGACTTATATGTGCGCCTTCCATACCTCTGTCATTTCCTTACTTTGTGTCTGTCATTCTTTTTCTTCTCCGCCAATCCCATTTTTGCTCTTCCCCAGTTTGCTTGCTGCCTATCTTCAACAAACACATGCAAGGCCCTGTAAGTACACCTACACACTGGGACTGCATATTCTAACAGGCACACACCATCAACATTTACTGTCCTGAGGACGGTGGATGGCAGAAGTAGCTCAGCATGTGGTAGCTGTTGGATAAGCCGGTGTAGAGGAGCTATTCTGGTTAATCGAGCTGCAAAAATACATCTGTGTAAGGAGGTGCCTTTGTTTGAAAGCGAAAATAAAGAATAACAGTGAAAAACTCAATATCATATGGGCTTTTCTGAAACTGTCTGTGTTACTGTGTTGACATTTGCTCTTTTTTTTGTTTTTATACACTAAAGGTAGACCAAGAAACATGCTGCCCCAATAGGCTCCTGCTTGTTGTATCTCCGCTGGTGAGCTGGAGCTTTCCATTTAAGCTTCAGGGTTTTTCCTGACTCAAAAGAGGTCTTTGGGGGCGTAACTAGGCATGGAAGGGCGATTTGTCCACATATAGTTCAGGCAAAAAATCTGTTACCTTATTTGACAGAAGTCTATTTTTCCTTTAGTTTTGCTAGAGTAAATTACATTTAAATTAGATGCTTGCTATTTTTTTTATTATTTTATTTTTTAAATCACAGTCTTTCTTTTGGTGGAAGGCCAAAACCTCTCCGGTGGGCCTAAACATCAGTCTCGCTAATGTTAAGTGAAGCCTCCCAGTTTTCATGCTACACCAACATCTTAAATGTCTTAAATCCTCCTCATACAACATGAGCTCTGATTTTCTGCCTGTTTCTGGCACACAAATTTTCAGAATTGTTTAAAGATATTATGTACTGTTGATGATGAGCTACTCAAAGCCTTTGCAATTTTGTGTTAAAAATATTATTCTGAAATTGCTCTACAATTTGTAGAGAAACCCTGTCTCTAAGATGCTCCTTTTATACCCAATCATGTTATTGACCTGCTAATTGGCTGCAAAATGCTACTCTAGCAGTTTCCTTTGAGTAAAATGAGCTAATATTTTCTTGGTGAAACAGTAAACATCTCAGTTTAAACATATGTTTCAATATTTTTGTGAATTTGTGAGTTTGCAATTTGCAAATCATTGCATTCTGTTTTTTTAATTTATGCTTTACAGTGCCCCAGTTTTACTGTATAGTAAAACTTCCTCAAAACTGTACTGTACAAAAGTGAATGTTACCTTCCAGCTCTGGTGTACCTGCACTTTTGTTTTTTTCAGTTACATTGTAGGGAGACTGATTCTGTCTCGCCTCCAAACTAATATTGTACACACAGGCATGAACTGTAATCAAGATTTTATTAGACTCATCTTGCACAATGTGACATGCAATAAACCTGTAAGACTGCTGTTATTGTGAACTACTGAAGGTCCTCGAGGTAAGATATGGTTAAAGTGAGGCAGTTAAACCACCTGGTTATAAGGAAAACAGGCAATATTACCTAGGTCTGAATGGGATGCATTACACACTAATCCATTATGTTGATTTCTTTAAAAGAACAAGTTGCTTCCTGCATTGGCAGTGAATGTTGACATTTGATATAATATACTAGCTTGCAGACATTTCTAACGATGCTACGATAACTATAATATCCAGGGAGGGTTTTTGGTGCTGCTTACAGTTCCCAACATCTTATAATAATATAACTAGCACATCTTACTCATAGGAAAAAACGCAAGCAGGTAACGCTGCTACACTGCAGCAACACTGGTGTGCAGTACATTCATTACAAGAGTGATGTTAAAAACAAAACAGAGCCAGTACAGAAAGACCACCATCTAGTCTGCTCCCGATGGCGTTTCATTTCTTCTACTTCTCCTCTTCGTTTTCTCCTTCCATTTCAGCTCAAAATTAAATCCTTTTTTTTTCTCCTCAACAAACCATTTCACATCACCTGTTCTTCTATCATACTCTCTCCTCCTTTTACCATCTCTCCCTCCTTCCCCTCTATCCACATCTTTTCTGTCACAGCAGCGATGATTATGACTAGTGAGCATAATGCATAGCCATGAATAGGACTGTCCGGCTGATTGTGATGTATAGTTTTTCATTACGGCTCCCCAGCCCTCGTCATTAGGCACAGGGTGAATGGGTGGAGTTGGCAAAGGAGAGGGGGTGAATGGTGGTAGCAGTGGTGGGGTATCTATTTATCCACTAATTTGTAAGAAAAAAAAAACCTCCCCCTCCCTGTATGATGGCAATCAGGGGACAAGGTAATCGTCTGCGTGTGCAAGAGGCCCTGACAGCCAGCACCTGATGAAGAGCTATGTGGTGTCAGGGAACTGTGCGAGAGGGGAGCAGAAAAATCAGAAAGGGAGGAAGAGGATATATGTACATTGCTCACTTTAAAAAATATCCATCTTATTGTATATAAGTAAGTGAGAAAAGCTGCCAAGGTGGTAAGGTGATTCCACTTTAAAATCAAAATGAATTTTCTTGGAAGAAGGAGTCTACCTTACTCCAAGTTATTTCAGTGGCAGCCATTCAGCTGCACTGAGGACAAGTGAAACTGAGTGCAAATGACTGAACAAAATGACTTGTTCACTGAATTTAAGACCACTTTGTGCTGGATCCTCTTAACACTTTCTCAGGGAAACCCAGTGCTTGTTAGTATTCTTTTGAGAAGTGGCAGTCTCTTAAGCAACCCCTCCAATAATTTCAGAAAATTCTCTCATTTATTCCCAGTTGTTAGACGAGGGACGAGATATCAAGTCCTCCCACTTCAAAAATATATATTGCAAAGGCTACTGACGGCTACAGCCCTCGCTTTGTGGTAGAGCAAGTAAAGGGGAAATGTAAGCCATGCTAACAGTAGCGCAGTTTTGCAGCACTTTGATGTAAGAGAAAAAAAAGCATCTGTGTGTCGGCTTTGTCAGAATAAACGGAAATATAGCCAAGCTACAGAAGCCAGGTGTAACTTTGCACCGGGGTGCGGATGCTAGCATAGGAAGGAACTAAGGCTATCGCTGCTAGCGTCACTAAAGTTAGCCAAACTCTGCAAACTAATCTGACACTGTGTGTGTGTGTTTGCAATATCACAGCGCAAAAGGCTCCACACTTTTGCAATATTGAAAACACAATTTGATTAACAAGGGACATGATTGATGGTTTCATAAAGCTCCTTAAATACACAGGAAATATTTGTTTGGCCATGTTTTAACTTTATTTAAAGGGTGCTTTGCCATGAATATTTTCCGAGGATTTTCATTTATGACTAGTTGACTGTTCTCATTTTTTTCTCAACTAGCAAATTAGCAGCTAAGGATATTTCTAAACACCAGTCTTGTTTGTAAAGAAATATTTACATTTCCTCCAAAATAATTATTTACAATTATTTTGGAGGAAATGTAAATATTTCTTTACAAACAAGACTGGTGTTTAGAAATATCCTTAGCTGCTAATTTGCTAGTTGAGAAAAAAATGAGAACAGTCAACTAGTCATAAATGAAAATCCTCGGAAAATATTTATGGCAAAGCACCCTTTAAATAAAGTTAAAACATGGCCAAACAAATATTTCCTGTGTATTTAAGGAGCTTTATGAAACCATCAATCATGTCCCTTGTTAATCAAATTGTGTTTTCAATATTGCAAAAGTGTGGAGCTTTTGCGTTGTGATATTGCAAACACACACACACAGTGTCAGATTAGTTTGCAGAGTTTGGCTAACTTTAGTGACCGCTAGCAGCGATAGCCTTAGTTCCTTCTTATGCTAGCATCCGCACCCCGGTGCAAATGTTACGCCTGGCTTCTGTAGCTTGGCTATATTTCCGTTTATTCTAGACAAAGCCGACACACAGATGCTTTTTTTTCTCTTACATCGAAGTGCTGCAAAACTGCGCTACTGTTAGCATGGCTTACATTTCCCTTTTACTTGCTCTACCACAAAGCGAGGCTGTAGCCGTCAGTAGCCTTTGCAATATATATTTTTGAAGTGGGAGGACTTGATATCTCGATCCCTCGATCTAACAACTGGGAATAAATGAGAGATTTTCTGAAATTATTGGAGGGGTTGCTTAAGAGACTGCCACTTCTCAAAAGAATACTAACAAGCACTGGGTTTCCCTGAGAAAGTGTTAAGAGGATCCAGCACAAAGTGGTCTTAAATTCAGTGAACGAGTCATTTTGTTCTTGAGTCATTTGCACTCAGCTTCACTTGTCCTCAGTGCAGCTGAATGGCTGCCACTGAAATAACTTGGAGTAAGGTAGACTCCTTCTTCCAAGAAAATTCATTTTGATTTTAAAGTGGAATCACCTTACCACCTTGGCAGCTTTTCTCACTTACTTATATACAATAAGATGGATATTTTTTAAAGTGAGCAATGTACATATATCCTCTTCCTCCCTTTCTGATTTTTCTGCTCCCCTCTTCGCACAGTTCCCTGACACCACATAGCTCTTCATCAGGTGCTGGCTGTCAGGGCCTCTTGCACACGCAGACGATTACCTTGTCCCCTGATTGCCATCATACAGGGAGGGGGAGGTTTTTTTTTTTCTTACAAATTAGTGGATAAATAGATACCCCACCACTGCTACCACCATTCACCCCCTCTCCTTTGCCAACTCCACCCATTCACCCTGTGCCTAATGACGAGGGCTGGGGAGCCGTAATGAAAAACTATACATCACAATCAGCCGGACAGTCCTATTCATGGCTATGCATTATGCTCACTAGTCATAATCATCGCTGCTGTGACAGAAAAGATGTGGATAGAGGGGAAGGAGGGAGAGATGGTAAAAGGAGGAGAGAGTATGATAGAAGAACAGGTGATGTGAAATGGTTTGTTGAGGAGAAAAAAAAAGGATTTAATTTTGAGCTGAAATGGAAGGAGAAAACGAAGAGGAGAAGTAGAAGAAATGAAACGCCATCGGGACAGACTAGATGGTGGTCTTTCTGTACTGGCTCTGTTTTGTTTTTAACATCACTCTTGTAATGAATGTACTGCACACCAGTGTTGCTGCAGTGTAGCAGCGTTACCTGCTTGCGTTTTTCCTATGAGTAAGATGTGCTAGTTATATTATTATAAGATGTTGGGAACTGTAAGCAGCACCAAAAACCCTCCCTGGATATTATAGTTATCGTAGCATCGTTAGAAATGTCTGCAAGCTAGTATATTATATCAAATGTCAACATTCACTGCCAATGCAGGAAGCAACTTGTTCTTTTAAAGAAATCAACATAATGGATTAGTGTGTAATGCATCCCATTCAGACCTAGGTAATATTGCCTGTTTTCCTTATAACCAGGTGGTTTAACTGCCTCACTTTAACCATATCTTACCTCGAGGACCTTCAGTAGTTCACAATAACAGCAGTCTTACAGGTTTATTGCATGTCACATTGTGCAAGATGAGTCTAATAAAATCTTGATTACAGTTCATGCCTGTGTGTACAATATTAGTTTGGAGGCGAGACAGAATAGTCTCCCTACAATGTAACTGAAAAAACAAAAGTGCAGGTACACCAGAGCTGGAAGGTAACATTCACTTTTGTACAGTACAGTTTTGAGGAAGTTTTACTATACAGTAAAACTGGGGCACTGTAAAGCATAAATTAAAAAAACAGAATGCAATGATTTGCAAATTGCAAACTCACAAATTCACAAAAATATTGAAACATATGTTTAAACTGAGATGTTTACTGTTTCACCAAGAAAATATTAGCTCATTTTACTCAAAGGAAACTGCTAGAGTAGCATTTTGCAGCCAATTAGCAGGTCAATAACATGATTGGGTATAAAAGGAGCATCTTAGAGACAGGGTTTCTCTACAAATTGTAGAGCAATTTCAGAATAATATTTTTAACACAAAATTGCAAAGGCTTTGAGTAGCTCATCATCAACAGTACATAATATCTTTAAACAATTCTGAAAATTTGTGTGCCAGAAACAGGCAGAAAATCAGAGCTCATGTTGTATGAGGAGGATTTAAGACATTTAAGATGTTGGTGTAGCATGAAAACTGGGAGGCTTCACTTAACATTAGCGAGACTGATGTTTAGGCCCACCGGAGAGGTTTTGGCCTTCCACCAAAAGAAAGACTGTGATTTAAAAAATAAAATAATAAAAAAAATAGCAAGCATCTAATTTAAATGTAATTTACTCTAGCAAAACTAAGGAAAAATAGACTTCTGTCAAATAAGGTAACAGATTTTTTGCCTGAACTATATGTGGACAAATCGCCCTTCCATGCCTAGTTACGCCCCCAAAGACCTCTTTTGAGTCAGGAAAAACCCTGAAGCTTAAATGGAAAGCTCCAGCTCACCAGCGGAGATACAACAAGCAGGAGCCTATTGGGGCAGCATGTTTCTTGGTCTACCTTTAGTGTATAAAAACAAAAAAAAGAGCAAATGTCAACACAGTAACACAGACAGTTTCAGAAAAGCCCATATGATATTGAGTTTTTCACTGTTATTCTTTATTTTCGCTTTCAAACAAAGGCACCTCCTTACACAGATGTATTTTTGCAGCTCGTTAACCAGAATAGCTCCTCTACACCGGCTTATCCAACAGCTACCACATGCTGAGCTACTTCTGCCATCCACCGTCCTCAGGACAGTAAATGTTGATGGTGTGTGCCTGTTAGAATATGCAGTCCCAGTGTGTAGGTGTACTTACAGGGCCTTGCATGTGTTTGTTGAAGATAGGCAGCAAGCAAACTGGGGAAGAGCAAAAATGGGATTGGCGGAGAAAAAAAAGAATGACAGACACAAAGTAAGGAAATGACAGAGGTATGGAAGGCGCACATATAAGCGCATTTACCCAGAATCCTTTTGAGGGTGCTTTGTATTAGGACAAAGCTGCGTAATAAAAGTAAGATCACATAATCACTTTGACTACAGCGAAAAACTAGACCGGCTAAAATACCCGGAGACAAATAATAAGGTTCCCCTATCAAACGTGTTGGGACCATCTGCTGCCAGGTGAATGTGTATAAAAGCGTGTCTATGTATGCGTTAGCAACACGGTAAGTGAGAAAAAAAATTGAAAATGTAGAGACTTTTATATCTCGCTGACATATGCGGGCTCATTGCTACAAGCGCACACACCTTTCCTCTGTCTGTTTTTATAGAGTGGCCGCTTACAAGCCACCAAATGTCGTGGCTGTAGTTAATCCCATACAGCCTGCCTAATGAGACCATACTTCACACACTCACCTTTGAGGGTCTGTGTGTGTGTTTGCATATTCACTTAGTACGTATATATTAACACGAGTAGCTACACATGCATGTTTGAGGTGATGTGTGTGTGTGTGTGTGTGTGTGTGTGTGTGGTGGAGGGGGGGTGGGGGTGGGTGTCACCTCTGACCTTGCCTTCACCCACATCTCATTCCATCTCATTAAGTATGTATATCTTATAACAGAACCATCTCACAAATGCTTTCTTTCACACATACCTACTTGCTAGTAGTAAATTCTAACAAGCGACAGCATCATAGAGAGAGAGAGCTAAACCATTAATGAATGAGGAATGATGGAGGAAGCGACATAATGGCATGCCTTTCCCTTGTCTTTGTATACAACGAGTCTTGATCGAATCTGACCTAGTAAAATGATGTGGTATAGTGATAAAACACAGCTGTGGTCTCCTGTAAAACACTGTGCATCCTCAGCATTAATTATTGACAGGGCTGAGGTGCTGCTGGAAGGGTTTACAACGGGAGAAAACATTACACTGACCACCAGCATAGTTGATCACAGCTGAAAGCTGGGTGTGTTCAGACAAACTGGTTTCTTTCCAGGTAAGAAGTAGTGATAAAACATCGACAGAGATTATCAACAGTTCCCGCACACTGACTTAACTTATAATCTCAACTGTTTGTGTGTGTGCGCGAGGCCGGTGGGGGTGGGTATGGATGTGTGGGGGGAGTACATCTCTCTAGCAAATCAAGGAATCTCTGTATGTCTGTCTGTGTGCACTTCGCCTAGCTTCAAAATAGTCCATCTGCTCCTTACTTGGTGAGTGTAGTTCTCATGGGAGCAATACGTACTGTTGAAAAGGTAGACTTACAACATAA
>JAMQGT020010925.1:0-13165 GCA_024447675.2 Pterophyllum scalare | reverse complement strand
GGCCTGACAAAATGTACACTGAATTTTGCAAAATAAATAAAATAAAACAAATAAAATTGAGCTTTTTTTAAAATTACCGTACACATTTTATCTAATGACATCATAATGTTAAGTTTTATAAGGAACATCTGTCAGACGGATTTGTTCTGATTCAAATCATACCAATCGCCTACATACTTATAATTCCAATGCGTAAAAACCGCTTCAGTGTCCCAGTCTCGGTGGATGTGTGGCTGTGAGGCATTCATATAAAGGACTAATAAAAAATATGTCAGCCAGTCCTGCAGATGACAGATGAATGCTGGTTAACTCAGCTTAGGCTGGCAGTCCAGGCGGTCAATAGCTGCAGGGCAGACCTTTACTTTAATTAAGCTACCTGTCACACTGAGCACCTAAATGTGGAGCAGGTCTATAACAGGACTGTGAAATTACTGTACTTTGTCTTTGAGTCTATAGCAGGGAATAAAGAAACCTAAAAATCGCATATTTTTACACGCCTCTACTCCATATGAAGCAAACATACACACTGAAGTGGTGCCAGTGGAGTGTTAACAAATAGACACCAGAGGGCAGCATAGCAACTCAATCGCAAGCCCTCTATGCTAGACTAAAAAGGAAAAGGGGAAGCCATGTTTACTTTTAATGGCATGGTCTGTGGCCATTGTGTAGGGAATCCATGTAGCTTCATTTAAGAGAAAAGAAAAAACAATCTGCAGGTCTATGCTTCTTCATAACAATGCAGATTAGCAAACGGACACATTTTTAATGACTAAAAGAGACTGCCTTTGCTTTTCAGTATCTGTATGCCTATACAGCTCCATGGTTACCTGACAAAGGCTTAATGCACTTCAAAACCCTTTAGTCAGACATTGAGAGAGCTTGGCTCTCTCTATGGCAGCCGACTCCCTGTCATTCGTCTCTGTCACAGCGATTCCAATCACGGGGATTTCAACAAGATTACCGGGAGCGAGTGGAAGCAATGGAGTACCAGTGTAATGTAATTATCAAGTGATGGAGTGCCTGAAACGTCTGTATTATCACTGGCGAGTCGCTTAACCCATGTCAGCACGTGAAAGATCAGACTGTCACTTACATACAGGGGCGTATGAGGAGAGATGTTGATTCATTATCATTTGCACATTTATGAATTTATGCCTTAGTGTTTTTGAAACATAATGAGTCAAAGAGAATTGAGTAAGCAGATGAAAAGAGAAATGTGAGAGACACACAGGGTATGCTCACTCTTTCAGCCTCAGTTTGAATGCTCTTCAAGTGTCTCCTGACAACTACATTTCGCTCCTTTGCCCCTTTCTTTTTACACATGTATCCTGGTCTCCATAGCAACTCGTCTCAGTTTTAGAAACATGGACAAAAGAAACTGAAAAAATCAAAATAGGCAAGGACATACAGATATAATACAGGTCGACACACGTTATCAATACAACCTGGGAATAGAAATGCAGAGATGCTTTTCACCACAGGATCAGATACCAACAAAACACAAAACAAAGAGAGAAATGTTTCACAGCATGTTGTCAGTTTTTTTTTATATTTGTTTAGTCGCCAGTGGATTTATTATCAGTGTCAGCGGGGCCTGTTTGTCATGAAGACTCCAGCCTCAAAAAGCTTTGACAAAATGAATTTGCTTCTATTGTTCTAAACACACCCTGAGTCATTTCAGTCTGGACACCCTGAGTCATTTTTCCTAAATTCTTTGAATGCATCCAGGTTGTGTCACTTCATCTGTTCCCTTTCTGTGATTGCTGTAATCAACTTAACTCCATCTCTTTCGGACGTTTTTTGGTGGCATGGTACCATTTGATCAGATATACATGTGATGAATAAATGTGAACTATTAAGACTTCAATCTTAAGTCTATGCCTTTAGATATAAAACAACAATAACTTTCAGTCAATAGTAAAAACTACAACAATTGCTATATTACTACACTGAAGCAGATACAACATGCAGGTATGATCTTTTGGACCCTTGCACCCATGCAGTTCAACTCAACCTGAAGCTGTGGATGCTAGCAGATGCTAATCTAGCCTCAAGTAAAAGTGAAGCACGAGCTACAAAGACCTGGCAAACAATGAACATGTGCTCTTGTTGCCTTTGGTGCAGACTGTTCAGTGCAACTACCAATTTTTCCTGATTGCAAGGAGGTTATTGTTCTATTTTTATTCTAAGAAAAACTGATTTGGGTTAAACCTGACCTTTTGTTCTGTTTTCAGGTAGATAACTGAGAGGTTTGTAAGGGTTTTGTAAGTTTACTTGCTTTATTTTTTCTTTTCTTTTCAGGTCTGTAGTAGTGAGCCCTAAACAGTACTTACATAGGTGACATTGCTTGAGTTGTTTGTTTGTTATATGTATGCAAAAATATATGCAATGTAGAGGAATTATAAAGTAGTATCAAATGGAAATACCATGTTAAATACCTTAAATTTCGAACAGTGCAGTAGTTACAGAAGGATAGCCGTGAGAGTGAAAGGCTTACAAGATGTTAGTTGGACCTGATATGAGTTATGGTTTGGAGACCAAAAAGACAAGAGGCCAAGCTGGAGGTGGCAGAGCTGAAAATTTTCTTTGGGAGTGACCAAGATAGACAAGATTAGAAATTAGGGGCAGCTCAGTTTGGGAGGTTTGGAGACAAAGTTAGAGAGAAAATGCTGAGATGTTTTGCACATGTGCAGAGAAGAGATAGTGGATACACTGGACAGAGGATGTTGAGTATAAAGCTGCCAGGCAGGAGGAAAAGAAGAAGACCACAGAGGAGATTCATGGATTTAATGAAGGACATGCAGAGGGTTGGTGTGACAGGGGAGGATGCTGGGGATAGCGTGAGATGGAGGAAGATGATCCACAGTGGTGACCTCTAAAGGGAGCACTCGAAAGTGCAGTAGTCCTTACCTTGCATCACTGCACGGGGTTGTTGAGCCTCACTGACTTGGTGAAGCCCTTGAAGCAAAGACTTTTCCTATGTTTGTCTGTTAGAGCAGAGAATAAAGTATGTAAGTGGTTTAAAACCCTAAATGCCAAGTCTGCCAACTCACTGTTTGAGCAGAAGGGAGAAAGACTGACAGATGGACAGAGAGAGCAAGGGGATGAACAGAAATCTTGCCCCTCTGTGGAGCAGTGGATTGACAGGTTTACTGAGTGTGTACATGCTGTTTGTGCAGCAGCAGTCAGGGCGGTATGAAGGGAACACCATTAAAATCAGTTTGTTTATTTAAAGAGGTGCATAGGTGTAGAGGAGAGCCTGAAAGCAAGGGTATGGTACGTCCATCATGACAGCTCACTGTCTTTGGAGTCAGTGCCAAATCTGCTGTAGATTTTGATACTTTGAACCCATGCAGTGGTCCAGAGGTGGACCTGCCAGTGTGTGCCTGCATGCATGTATACAAAAAAAAAAAACTTTGGAAAGATGGACAGAGGCTGATCGGTGAGTGACTCATCTGGTATATCATTCAGATGTAGCATCTCTGCAGTGTCTGAGTCACCATGCAGCAGTGACAGAGTGAGGAAGAGAGCAGGGGAGGGAAAGAGCCAAAGGAAGGGAGCAGATAACAATGGAAGCTGATACGATGAAAGAAAGATCATGACATTATCTTATCCTTTTCATCTGATTCTTTTCTGCAGCCTTCACTTAGCCTACTTTGGTCTGACAGGTCTAGTCTAGTGGTGTGCCTGATATTGTGTTAATCTAGAACTCATAGGAGGTGTTGCTTTTAATGGATCTTTTAACAAGGCTCTCCCCATATGTCCCAAATAATGCTGTACACTTCACTAATAGAGAAGGGAATTATATATTAAATATATAAATCGGGAACCAGTTTGCTTTTCTTTAGCTGGTGAGGGACCTCCTTTATAAATTTGTATGAGTGACAGTTTCCACTCATAAATCAATCCCTCAGTAAAGAGCGCAACACAATGTAACAATAAAATTGGCCTAAACTTCAAACATCAAGGCTGTGATATGAAACCCTTGGAGGATGTAGCATTAGTTCCCTACTTTGTATGAGCTGCTCAAATTTCAATTCTCTTTCAGAAGCAAATATCAGAGGCAGGGTTTCCTGTGTGTTTTATCCTATTTGTTTATTGTCTGTCCCTTTTCTCCCACACACTTGTCCCAAGGTGTCTGCTCTCACAGGCTCGCCTCTTAAAGGTGCCGTGCATCAATATTTTATCACTGCAGTGGCACATAACATAAAGTGGGAAACAATCCATTAGATGAATGCAAATGTGTGTCATTAGGCTCTCATTAAAAATGGCTGCAGGAAGTCGAAAGTGGAAAGCAAAATGTGTGAGGAGCTTTTTTTTTTCAGTTGAAGAGCAACTGCGTGTGATTTCTGCTGTAGATGAGAAGTAATTGCCTGCCATTTTAAAGCAATTTCTATCCCTAATGGGTAAATTGCATGTTTTACAAAGGGGGCTTGGTGTTGTGCCATTCACACTGGAAATTACAGCAAGTGGTTTAACTTTAGATAATGAAAGGCCTGTTTTGAAGATTGAGATCGCTTACCATGTATTTGCAGGGTTGTTATCATCTAACAAATGACAGTAATAGAAAATGAATTCACCTGGGTCGGCTCTAGAAGCAAGTAGTGTGTACTGCACCCGGTCTCTAAATGCAGAACAAAAGGGCA
Organism: Pterophyllum scalare; assembly: GCA_024447675.2. Taxonomy (NCBI): domain Eukaryota; kingdom Metazoa; phylum Chordata; class Actinopteri; order Cichliformes; family Cichlidae; genus Pterophyllum; species Pterophyllum scalare. The sequence continues at coordinate 8,519 of JAMQGT020010925.1, read as the reverse complement.
GATGGTGATAGCGTTGTCCTTGTTTTATCTCTTCACTGTGACACAGAGATGTGACACGTCTCTATCAGGATGTGCCACGGCAGTGTACCTAATGAAATCAGGGGAACAAAAAGTGGTGACAGCTTGAAATAAACAAGGCTTCAAAGGATGTTTGTGATTTATCTTTATAATCTGATTCTGTTTTATGATGACCAGATCACATGGCTACAACCAATGATTCTGATTTTAAAACACATATGAAGCTAAACAAAGCTTGCACCAAGTCAGACTTGCTGTCCAATGTCTCCTGCAAACCCATTAGACATAAAAGCCCCCTCCCACCTCACTTTTTAATGAGATTTGGAGTGTGTTCATCACCCCACTGTGAAACCATTGGTGACAGGCAGGAGGACAAAAGGAGGTCTGATGCTGGGGTTTGGGGAAATCCCCCCACCCACCCCCATCCTTACCACACACACACACACACACACACACACACACACACACACACACACACACACACGCACACACACACACACACACACACATCTACTGCTGGCTCCCATCTGGTGATAGAGCACTAAGAGGCGAGCATGAATAAGGAACTACTGGCACACAAGTGCGTGCATGTCTGTGCACAGACACAAATACACACTTCAGTCCAGGTGCCTTAGTTGCATTAGTCCAGGAAAAAATACCCCCCCCCTTCTCCTACCATTCCACGTTTCCAGTGTCCCTCTACCTGTGCTGAAAATCTGTGCTCTTTATTTTTTGTCTCTATCCAAATATTAGTCCTTATCAGCAAGCCAGTGAGAAATATTATGGACAGTAAATGAGAAAATGTAGCTTTTAAAAAAAGAAAAAGTAAAAGAGCAACAAGAAGTTCAAATTCTTGAACCAGGGATTTTGTGAATTTTTTTAGAGAGGTTACATTTTCTTCTTGCATCATGTGAGACACCAAATGATTGCTTTACTCAAGATCATGAAGGAATTTGAAGTACTTTAAGGTGACCTTGTTCTGCAGAGCTCTCTGCTTCATACACATAACCTGGCTTCTCACTGTCATCTGTTAAGTGTGTATCTGTGGATGTGCTTCTGTGTGTGTGAGCTCTTAAATGAAGCCTGATGCAGGAGAGTTGACATTACAGTGCCTCGCCCCAGAGGCTCCCCCTTGACGAGGTGATGACGCACTTCCTGGGAAGGTGGCAGGAGGTATATAAAGAGATGAGACAGAAGTGTGGCTAGGAAAAGAGAGTTTGTGTGTCTGCGTCTGTGGAGATGGGGTGGCCTGCTAAATATATACCAGCTGTGGCGATAGTGCTAAAGAGGGTGTGTGCGGCCAATCATCTTTCCTGACTCGTACAGGAGGAGGATCCTGCTGCTGCTTTCCGGTTCAGTTGCCACTGATCCAGAGTCTCTTGTGAGGTGATTGTTACCCAAAATTTGTGTAGAAGTGCAACTTATAGAATAGAATTGTTTCAATTCTTGAACGATATGACGCTATGTTGTGTTTTGTCTGCAGTCTGCATATCTATGTGCAGCTCAATGAACACGCCCATATGCAGCAATCGTTCAGTGAGCACCACGGACCGCTCACATGTTGGTATGTTACTACAGAAAGTAGTAGTGGCATTAAACAAAATAATTTTGTGTGAATTTATATTTAATGAAATACTAATGAGGTTCACCCTAATGCAGCTTAAATTAACTTCATTCATTGGTACAAAACTGTATGAATTCTGAAAAAAAAGTCTCATCAGCCTGAGAGATGCTCACAGGTGCTGGAGGCACATTGTGCAAATCCAGAGCTTATTTATGAAGCACATAGGATCTCAGGGGCCCGAGCATGACATGAGCACAGCCCCTACGTAATTAAAAATGATTTTGGCATCTTCCTCTCATCCCTCAACCCCCCTACCCCCAGAGCTCCCCTGAGGCTGTAGCAGCACCTGCCCCCCACCCACCCTTGAGCAGCAGTTTAAGATCCTGAACATATGCACACTCATTCTCTCAGTTTAGCATCCATGCTGTCAGACACACACGCCCACACGCTGTATTTATATACGGGATGCAAATGAAAAAGTTAAATCTCAAAAGAGCTGGTGGATGACGTGTTTCTGCACAGAACTTGCATCAGTACGCATCCAGAGAGGCTTTTTTTTTCCCTTGATGATTTAGCTTTTTACATTTTTAGTATTTCAGCATGGTTTTTTTTTCTTGGTGATTGGTGTGACAATCACAAAAGGTTACGGGTCATCTCCCATGCTTGTACTGGGGCCGGATGACGTTCAGGCTGGTTGACTGTGAGAAAATACTATTTATGGGTGAATGGTGACACGTTTATTGAGCCTGTCAAATTAACGAGAGCAATGAGCTGAGCCAGGACAAGACTCAAAATAAAACACACACACACACAGATAGAGACGGGGGGAAAGGCATGGAGAGAGATACGTTTTGAAACCCACCTGATCCAGAAGTTGAGCATCAATCAAACAATGATCTCTGTGTCACCTTGGGCTTTTCAGAGCTCCTGCAGAGCTGTTTGACGTCAGAGTTGTTGGGAGAGTGTGTGGTCTGAATTTTACATATCCTGCTCTACAGACAGGAATCCATAGAAAAAGACTTGAAAGACAAACCGTTAGGTTCAAACACACAGTGAAAAGAGATGAGCAGATGTATATGCAACATAGAATTTAAAGGTGAAAGTTAAATGCAACCTGAAATATCTCAGACTGTGCTTTAAAATATATATCGCTACCATTATTCTTATTTGCCTTTATCAGATTATATGAATGATACAGTTTGTTGAATTATAATACCCTCTTTAGATATTTCTCTTTTTAAAAAAAGTAAATCTACACTTAATCACTTATTTAATAAATCCAAAATCTATGAATATTTGTATGACTCATGTTTCTACTTCACGCTTGTGTAAACTACGTATTGGATAAGGATTGGCTTCCAGCTCAGTTGTAGTGCCACACTCCGAGGTAAGTAGGTATATCTGGGTGAACACAGAGTAACTTTCCATCTTCAGAATGTGAAAACAGAGTTAAACTTTTTACAAAGTGCGTCATTCTGCTCAGTCAAGGTCAAACTCTTGGGCGAAGCAGCAATGCACACAAAAAAAGGGACCCCCATTTTCCCTTTAGAATAAACTGAGCTTATTATACATTGACAAAATATCCTTTTTTTACATGAGTGAACATGTAATCAAAACCTTATCCAGCATATAAATGTTTATTTGTGATCCCTGATATGAGCAAAATATAAAGATGACATTGCTGTTAGTCATTCATGACTGAGCTATGTGCTTTCTATTAAAACAGAGTGCTGATTTTAACGTTTTTAGACCAGTGACCACAATAAGGTATTACATTTTTTTTTATTGGCAAAGAGCGTCTTCAACCCCTCAGTTACACTAGTACATTGTGTGACATTCAAGACTGAAGAATTTATTGCTTAGTTCAAATATATTAAGCAAAATAAATTCAAGAGGCAAACTACAGACATTTCCATATTAGGAAGTTAGTGGGAAAAGAATAGAATGCCTCAGCTTTATTGACACTAGATGTGAAAAAGTTCATGTCCAGGATTTTGCTTGTTCGCTTGTTTTTGAAAAATTGCATATTTTGCATGCATTGCAATAGGCTAGAGAATTCCATATTTCACTACACCACTAACTACATTTTATTTACCTGTGATCAGATAAATAAAATATGCTTACAATAATACTGAAAGCAGAACATCACTTCATATTGGGAAATATTTGGTTAAAAACTCAGGAGGGTGAAATGGTTCTGCTCACAGTGGCTGATCTGCAAATTATATATGTTTGCATCATATACAAAAAATGTCTAAAATAAAATGTCTTGCTTCAGTGGAGAAAGTTTGTTGTTGGGTGTGATCTTGGTCATTTCTAATATTTTGGTAATAGCTTGTAATACTGCTTGTTTTCTGGGCAAGACCTGTATCGGGCTTATTGTGCTGTTTCGGTTTGTTGTATCTGTGCAATCATCTGCAAGAACCATGTGGTGTAGATTTGAGGACGGAGGAAGGAGCTGGCACTTAAATCGAAGTAACACCTCCAAATGGCTCAATAAGTGCTTCTCCTCCTCTCGTCTCCATTAAGAGGTTAGAACAGTCGATAGGTCCAGCTGAACACTGGAGACTGACCCTATTGATTTCACCGAAGGGAAAGGAGGGCAGCCATTAATGATGTACTTCCTGTGGCCTTGGTGGAAATGTAAATCTCACTCTCATAGTTATGATTGCCTGACTGAAGTGAATTCTTTTAAAGATATCTGTTTTTATTTTGTGCTTTTAGCACCAAACTCTGCAAAAACTTGTTATGTGATATATGAATATGTACTTGACATGCTCTGTTACAGATTATAATAAACTGATCAATCACATAAAGCAATAAATATATAATATAATACATGCTTTGTATGCCAGATCTGATGATACTGCTGCATCCTATATTTACAGTATGTTGTCTGTTAAATGTGTCATGTTTAACAGACCGTTTATCTGAACGTCCTCTAATAAAAGAACCTATGATGAGAAAGAAGCCATTTATGTTACATAACAATGGCTAAAATGGATAATTTAATAAAAGTTTTAAAAGAAAAAGGTTTTCACACTATGACTTAATCCTGACCCACCCTTTATCCCTAGTGGTCATTTGACAGAGCATCAAGAGTTAATTTTAATCAGCCCAACACAGGAAGTCAGGCTCTAAGCCTCCCCACATTTACTTCCAGATGAAAATGCATGGCTATCTGCCAGAAATACAAACACAGGTTTTATTTGTAGATACATTTGTGATTTAGCGATCGACCACACAAAGATGTGTTTTGAGACAAAAAGAAATATCAAAAAATCATGAAGACTGTATGAGCGTTTAATGAAGTTTCTTTTGAGTGCTACATCAGAAGCTTCATTTATGTTTATGAATAAAGTCCAGTCGTTCAAGTTTTGTTTTTTTTTTCACCACAGGAAGCTACATTTTACAAATTGTTGGTCCTGATTAATGATCACTGATGATGATTGTTTGAGTAGTATTCTATAACTCTATATAATACATAGAAGTGAAACGTTGAAGTCAGGCAAGAGATTGGCACCAGACGGCCAGAAACATGACTCCAGTTAAAGGCAATGTTGCTTCATATCTGCAGACTGTGCAAAAAAGAAAAAAAAAGGCTTTGCAAGCTAATTCACCATGTTGGCATGTGGCAACAGCAACATTTAAATATATAGCATAAAATTATGTTATGTTATTCAATGTTGCCTGACTTTGTTTGGTTTTTTTTTTGCATTATTTATTCACCGTTGTTGCCAGTAAAAATACTCGACACAAACAGATTTGTTTATCATCTTTTTTTTTATATCAAAAAGGATATAGAGTATTTCATTTTGACAGCAACAAACCTCTCAATATACACAGCAACAGAAGCCATAGACTCACACTTTAACTTCAGAGGCACAAAAACAGGAAACGTCTTACTACTTCAGGTTGCAACATTTGCTATTTTTCAAAATCGCATGTTTAAGTTTCAACCTTTATGTCAGTGAATATTGTGACACTGAATAAGTGGTTGTACAGGAGAGGAGGGGGAGTTAAGTCAGACAATGGGAGGTTGGGGGTGGGGTCCAGCCACTGAATGAAAGACATTAACGCAACTGAATGCTGAGAAAAGAAAGAGAGGGAAATAGAGTGAGAGGGAGAGAGAGAGAGAGAGAGAGAGAGAGAGAGAGAGAGAGAAGGAACAACAACAGCACAAAGTCAGTGTGGACCACACCAAAACAAAAACAGAAACATGAAGAAGAAGAAGAAGAACAAGAACAAGAAGAAGAAGAAGAAGAAGAAGAAGAAGAAGGAGGAGGAGAGGAGAAGAAGAAGAAGAAGAAGAAGAAGAAGCAGAGCATTTGCCTCTCAGGCAAAGCTCAGTTTATCATTCTCATCTGGTGAGCAGCCCCTTTCACAAACTCCTTGGACTTTTTGTGTTGTCAAAGACGTTTGCGTTGGACTCTAGTACAATATTTCATACATATATTTTTATATATTTTTCTTTACAAGTGTTTATTTTCTACATTTGTTATTACCAAAAAACACGACATATTTAACAAATGCATTTTTAAAAAAAAACTGTTATGTGATGGGTGTTCATGATGTTTGACCAGAACTGTTACTATGGATTTATTGCTTTGTACACTGAGTGATGTTTGGTGCCACCTGTACACTGGGGAGGTCCAATATGCTGGAGCCTCAGTGTTGATGGTCTGTACTAAAAGCATTTGACTTTCAGCTAAAATCCAGCTCTGCTTTTCACCTTTGGTTAATTGTGCAAAGAAATCGAAGCGACAGCAACAGTTTCTGAGACAAAGACAAAAAACTTTGGAACATAAAAGACACGTTAAAAACGACAAACTACAAATTTCACTTTGTTCCATGCATAAATACACAACCACACACATCTACACTGTGAAGTGACAACTTGGAATAAAACAAACAAAATTCAGACCCTTCAGACCTTATCAGTGTGAGTGCAGAATGAAGACAAACCCATGGTTCTGGTGTGTGTTTCTTTTTTCTTTCTAATTAGGATTCTAAAACACTTTGGATAACCGGACGCTATTCATCACTTCATAAAAATGCTTCATCTCACCTCCTTTTTGTAAGACAGAGCAAAAAGCAGTTTGTCCAAATGCTGCGGTTTGTTCTTCTACAACTAGAAATAGAAATATTCTGTTTCGCAGAATTTCACGAAAAGCGCAGATATCCTGTATGTAAGCATACAAATATTTGTATGTAAGCATACAAATATTTGTTTGGGAAGGTTCACAACTACTGGTTGGAGGTCTGTTTAGTCACTGTCAGTCAAATCTGATCAAATCATAGGTCAGAGTCCTGTGTTAAATCCTTCAGGGAGTTTATATGATGCATTCAAATGTACTCACTTATCTCTATTTTTACATTGTTTACTCTATTATAATTATCAGTTATTCTTTTCTTTTTAAATATTATAACATTTGCACTTCTATACCAGTAAGGCTCCTATACATATTTTGGTTGGTACCCAAAGTCTTTGCATTGCACAAACCCTTTATAAGGTCTTGTATGGAAATAACTATTGTAGTCTAGCTATATCTAAATTTATACAATATTTCTTTCACCTATGTTTTATTTAAAATAAATCTTTCAAAAATGTATTGGTACAGTTACATTCTAAGTGGCATGATGTGATGATGAGTATTATTATGAGAATGGCCAAACACCTGCACTACACTGCTGAGATGCGTCGGGCTGCAAATGCAAAAATAAATAAATAAATAAATGCATAATTGCAGCAGTACATGATTACAAAAGGAATTACAGGTAGGAAACATTTTTTATCGTTTTATCGCATGTGTAACTAAATGAGCATCACAAAGTCAGTATGCCGCTTCTCAAGCCTCCACACCAGGTTACTTCCATGTTCAGGACACAGAAGCTGGTGATGAGAAATCAAAAATAATGTGCATTAAAAGGACACACTAGTTTGAGTGCATTCAGGACCATACAATCTATATCGAGAGAGTGTCTAATTTCTGTTTACAATATTGTGCAGTGACATATTCATACACTGAAATGGCTGGCTTGGAGGACATCGTACTGTAACTGTTAATTTGATTAATAAGGATCAGCTACTATGTACTTCTATAGGCTTCAGTGTGGTCAGGAACCCATAGCTGATGGAATGAAAATGTTCACGTTTTACACACAGTTGCACTCCAAATAAATATATCTATCATTAATATGCATAATAATAATACGTTAACAGACTGCCAATTTGATATGTGTTACACCTCTATTAATCAAATATCTTTAATTATTTATATGATCTAGTCATTTGAACATTGAGTTGATCTTTTTTTCCTGTTTTTTCTTTGTTTTCTTTAGAATTTGTGCAAACAATACGGCAATGGATTGTAGCTTTTCTTATTTCTCATTTCTTGATATTTCTATGACTAAATCTGACACTCAGGAAAATAAACCTACTCATATGTCAGTGAGTGTGCGTTTGGTCTAGGAGTATCCCTCATCCTGCCTGTATCCGTAGCCTCCTCCCTGTGCTTCTTCCTGGACGTATTCCTCTGTCTTCTCCCAGCTGGCAGCCCAGCCTCCATTCACCTGCGTGGTTGCACCATATGTCTTGGCCGGCCCTCCAAAAGCACCGTAACTTTGAGTGATGTCACCTGTTTCTTCTGCCAGCTCGTCCTCATCAATGAAGCCACACTTTTCCTCACTGGTCAGTTCAGGGTCGGCCCACGGCTGTTTTTCTCCTGATGCAAAGATGCCGTAGAAGACTACACCCCCATAATGCACCAGGGAGGCTATGAGGAATACATACTGCCATTCCTCTCTGGTCTGAAGAGTAAAGGAAAAAAATGGTGTTCTCATAATTAAGCTTGTCATACCAACAAGTAACCCATTAAATAAATAAATAACTGTGACCTTGTAGAACAATACGTAACTGAGCTGAGTACATAACATA
>JAMQGT020010923.1:0-138062 GCA_024447675.2 Pterophyllum scalare | reverse complement strand
TGTTTATGTCCTATTTACTTGGTTCAGTTACGTATTGCTGAAAGGAAAAAAGACGAAATCTTGTGGTTATGAGTAAATGTACTTTAGCGAGTGATTAAAAATATCATTATCACATATTTGCATTATGTGACGATGACCATACCCGGATATCCTTGTTGAAAACATCCATGTTGATCATGGGAAATTGAGTTTTTCATTCTGGCATTCTCGATTCCTTTTTACGTAGATTTACTTGCGGTTGACTCCAGAATGACAGGGCACGCTACGTATTTAACGTACGCGTGATCTCTGTTTGCTCCTTTAGAGATTCCCCCTTCCTCTCCGAGCTGTTTGAGGTAAACCGACGCGGTCGCATCAATATCGATAATACATGACGGAGTGGAAATAAGCACACACAGGCGTGTTTGACACAGATATGTTAGGTATGCGCCGACAGCACAGAACTGGAAGCTAACTAGCGCCCGGAAAGGTCGGTTGAGCGAAGAACAACACGGGGAGAACTTATCGTTTCTATGGCTGTGAAAAGTTAACGCACAGACGACTGAAAACCAGGAATAATTCCTCTTCGGCCGAACCAAGGTAAGAATAACTGATTTGTGTGAGTACTTCAACAAGTAGGCTAATGTCAGGGAGCGTCCACAATGTCGAACAAATTACTGAATAAGAGTGTCTTTGTGTGTGTGGTTCCCCCGGTGGCAACGGCGTCCTCGTCTCAATGGGATTGTTCGGAGTTTTCGTGTGGCTGCTGTACAGCCAGTGTTTGCGTTAGTGTCAGAGCTTACAGTTTGGCCACAAATAGATCGATTATGTGACTGCGCCTCGTATATTTAACAGTCAGTTCACATGGCGGCTCTGGAGTTCATTCTGTCCCTGCCGCCTCACCTCGCAGAAGAGGATAACTCACTAACATCACTGACATTTGCCTTTAACCTGCCCGCTTAGGGCAGTGTACGGTATCACAGGGCAAGGTGAGGGAGGTAAGGTGGAAACCGGACATAGACTGGATACACATTAACTTGCTCGCGGGCACTTCGGCTCGATGGACGATGTGTAGCCTGAAACGATCATGTGAAGGTTTCACATAAGAATCAACGTGTAAATAAAATGTGCTTACCTTGTAGTGTAATTATTTTTGCTGTGCTTTGCTCACGGGGGAAACAAAAATCTACTGTCAGCCTGAATATGCTGGGTTGTTTGGAAATGACAACTTACAATGTAGTGTGAAATCAGCTCACATCCTCCCCTTTCCCTTCTTTCCCAAGTGGGTCCCTGGAGAGTAGAAATGAAACCCAATTACCCCCCTCCCTCTCTCTCTCTCTCTCTCTCTCTCTGTGTGTCAGCTGCTGTATCTCTTGGTGCTGACTTGCAGTGGGACAGGTGGTACTTGGACAGGTGCACCCTTAACAAAGGGTTGCAGTCCCTTGAATTTTTCCTCTCTCACCCCTTCTACCCCCCCCCCGCCAGACCTGCAGTCTTTAGTAATTCATTTATTTCTACGGGAATTATAATTTTGCTTTCTCAGTAAGTGTGACTCAGTGGATTTAATTGAAACCACTGGAATGTTATTGTGTAACCAGTATTTGTTTTGGCAAAGGAAATATTTAATTAATACATTAAGCTCCCTGTTTACGTGTTTCCGGATGAAGTAGTTGGTATTGAGCAACACACTCTGGTATCGGGTTTGGACTTAAGTCTACATCAGCAGCTGCATCATGTACTGTAGGCTCCATTTTTCACTGGAATCCTAATTGAAAAATTTCCAGACAAACCAGTTTATGTTTTAACACATTCCACTAAGGACTCGTGTATGTCACAGGTGACTGGCTATATGTCAGTCTCTCTGAGCTCTGTAGCTCAAGCAAACTGCCCTTGAAAGAAAAACAAAACAAAAGTGTGGTTTGAGAGACTTTTAATGTTCTGGTCATTCCTGTGTGTATTTTGCTGGTGAACACTGAAGTCAAAGACAGAAGAAGGGATCAGGAATGAGGTCAGCAAAGTTACATGAAGTGGAAGAGAGCTGGTGGAGAGTTTGAAGGCTTATCTCAGTAATGTGCAGGGACAGTTGAGCAGCGATGAGTGTTGCAGTCACCGCTGTCTTCTAATTAACCCTTCACTGCTCTGGCTGCCAGTGACCATGGGTGAATTCTTTCTCCAGGAACCAATAGAAAAATACAGAACATTTAGGCTAGACTGTTGTGCAGTGTGTATTTTTCATGTTATCTAGAACATGTTCTCCTAGAATTGAAATGCATCATCTTGCCCGTGCTGCATTAGACATTCATTACCAACCATCACTCCTATTCACATTAATGAGTGAGACCTCTAAAGCTTGGTCTCTATTGAGGCTTATTTAAATCTCTTGAACGCAGCCTTCCAGCTTTGCTCTTCTCGCCAGGCCAGTGCGCCTGCGCTCTACTGACACTCCAGTAATCCACCGGAGGAGATTGCGTCCTCGTCCACCGCGCTCAGGCTATCAGTGAGGGGGACTTAGAAGATGTAAAAATATATAACAGGAGCACGGGAGGCTGGGAACGAATAACGGGACCGTAACAGACCCAGATGTAGAGGCATTGCAGGGTGGAGCGGTTTTACACAATGAGCAATCTCGCATCCAAGGCGCTAACGGGACCGGAGCGAGGATGTCTCCTAATATAAAGCAGCGAGGCTCAGCGACTACATCCCAAACGCTGGAAATATGAGATGAACGCATGCGGGAGTGGAGCCGGCTGAAGATGGTGAAATTTTGCGACTGAGTGCTGCTGTTTTTAATTCTTTCTGGACGAAACCACCTCGGATTTTCACGCTTTTCCCCAAAGCCTGCAGATCGCTTCGTGCACGTTACTCTCCCCGGCCCTCTGTACCGCTGTCACCTCTTTCAAACAAGTAACGCTTTGCAGTGCTGTTAATATGGCTTACTTGAAAGCTCATATACGCGTGCGTTATCGGTGATAATCGTGTAGCTGACGTTCACTGAACCCTGCAAAGCGAAACTACGGATCCAATTCCATGTGAACGACTCGTTGGTCTAACAGTCAGCTAATACTTGATGCATTTTAAAGCTGGAGCAGACCAGGAAACACCACTGTGCTCGGACTTTTGCCTCGGGGTCTTTACAAACTGTCGACACTCCTAAAAAAAACAAAAACAAAACAAAAACAAAAGAACTAATCCGTGCAAATGTAGTTTCTCCTTGACACCGTAGCTGTAGTGATACTTGTTTCCTTGAGTCGCTTCCCGTGTATAGACCTATGACAAGCTGGCACGCTCGCGTAAATCCGAGCGCAAGATGATGAAGTGGAGTGGCCGGCCTAGGCGGTGGGATCAGACAGAAATTAAGCTGTGTCTCTCAGACAGCGGAATCTAGGATCATCTCCAGTTCCTGAGTTGGCAGACCACCGCGGCATGACACGGAGCATTCCTCTTGGCTATTTAGTTGGATATTACTCAGAAGTTTAAGCTGAGTTTATAAACGTGTTCATGCTGTGACAGCTATCGAGGTAAACGCGCCTCTGTCCCGGGTTCCCTTCAGGTTCAGTTCACTTAAGTTTCTTCTTAATGGGGAATTTCTGCATATTTCGGAAGTGATCTGTGTGAAATAGCCCTTCCTGACGCTTCCAAACGTTATGTTTTCTCCAGTGGGAGAAATGCAGCTGGGCTGTTTTACTGGTAAACATCCACAGCAGCTGTTAGTCAGACTGGATGTCTGAAAGGGGACACTTGGCTATTTGCATACTTGCAGTATTGCCAACACCGCTCCCATGAAATGCAGTGCTTTGATTTCCTCCATTTCGCCCATCTTGCAAATAACTTTTGTATGACCCCCCCCCTAAAAAAAAAAAACGAAATCTGTGAGACTATTTATCAGCTTTAATTAATCAGCAATACTATCAGCTAACTTTATGGATAATAATGCCATTTTGAAATTCACTGTATGAATTTATCTTAAACTTTTTCTGGAGGTGTCTACTTTCATTGCTGCAAAGTTGTAAGTATGTGCACACACACCCCCCTGACCATTTTCTGAGCATGTGCAAAAGGAAGAGGAAACAGCATGAGACTGTCACTGCACAGGCTCAGGAGATGTGTGAGAAGGAACGCACAAGGAATTATGAGTGGCACTATGGAAGACTTGGTACAGAGTGTTACAAGCTTAAAGTCTACAAAAGGGAGAATTACAAGGCTTTGCTGTGAGAAAATTGTATTTTCTCCTCTCTGAGGCCAGCTGCTCCAGTGGAATTGCCGCTCCATGCCTCAAATTACTGTTTGAATTGAGAACTTCCACCCTGTTGTGGATATTTGGCCACCTGCAAGTTAAACTCATTTACGTACCCGTTTTTTGCTACCCTGTTGCTGTTTTTTTTTTTTTTTTTTTCCCCCAGGAGAACCCTCAGAGTCATTTGATGTACAGGAAGCAAAGACCACATGATAAGGGCTGTTTGTGTGGTCCAAACAAACCAGTTTCTCTTAAGAAGGCTTTCTCTGTGTGCATGACTGGGTACAACAGTGGATCCCTTGTCGTATTTTGTGCTTTAGGGAACTACAAAGCAAAAAAGATCCCCTGATTACAAAAACAACCCCCCACCCAAAAATAAAGAGACTAACTTCTTAACTCTGTGGTGATGGGCAGTTCAGCCTCGTCTCTCACTGCAGAGACCGAGTCGGACCATGGCTTTCGCAGTACCCCCTACCCTTCGTCACCACCTGTGGGCTGGCTCAGGAACAGCCACAGCAGCCCAGTGTGGGGCACCACCTTCATCACACGGCAGCAGCAGCAGCCGCTGCCTCATCGAGAGCGCAGGTAAGAGGCAGCACTGTCTAACCAACCGAGTGCCAACACATCTCTTAGATGAGTGCACTCGGGTCAGGCCAGGTAATGGCAACATTACAAAAGGCATTTAATTTTGCGTTTGAGTCATGCTTCTCAATTGCATTGTTCGCTTAAGAAATGTGCTACGCTCTCTTTTTATAGTCTTATAGAAACGTTTACTGAGGATTCAGTAACCTCCCAGCTATGGATCAAATCCACTGTCTCATCAAAGCTTATCTAATCAAAGCCTGCATTTTGATGTTTTCCTATGATGCGCCCAAAATCTGACTAAGCCGGATTTGTAAAACAAAATCCCACCTCCTCCTAGCTCAGCTGTATAGTATGTGCTACAAATCAGACAGGGTAGAGGGGACTGAATGGGCAGAAAGAATGACCTGGGCTCTGAGAAGCCAATGAAACCCAGCCAAAGGGTAATCAGAATATGTGATGACTGACATCTCTTTGTTTTTGTTTTTTTTTAAAACCCACAAAATAACCCTTTCTGTGCCCAGAGGCTCCTTAGTTTACCTGTCTGACATAGTTGTGATTTTTCAGAATAAAATCACTGATTTCCATTCCTGAGAGCTAGCAGCAGCTGTGTTATTGAGAGAGGTTTTTGTAGAACTGAGCAAACTACTTGTGGAAGAGGCACACTATTCCTATTGACTGTTCTTCTCAGTATGGATTGTGTGAATAAGATAGATTCACTCACTGCATCTGCAAGAAAGGCTGCATTAATCCATTGTTCCAGTGTTTGCCTTCTGAATCTCTGATTCACAGTGAGCACAGTGGCACGCAGTAGTTTGTGAGACGCTTTGAATGTGCCGCACATCTGGCAGTTTTGACTGACTTTCTTCCAAAAACCTGATCTTCTCAACCGCCCTCACAGAAACCTATTTAGAAGTGTTTCCATTTTTTTTTTCTCCTGCTTTTTTGGGTCATGTCTCCCGGAACAAGTACAGGCAGTTGATATCGACCGTCTGTAGTGTATTGAAGTTGTTGCTGAGTCACTCAGGGCATCATGGTCTGGTTGTTAGTTATTGATTTTCAGAGAGGCCGATCACATTTCCCCACAATGGATGTCATTATTTATTCAGCATCAGTCTCTACTCGGGCTTTCATCTTTCTTGATTCCTGCCCACTGCTGTCAATGCTTTCCTTGCAGTTGCTCCGCGTTTAACAGTTAAGCCTGTCAAGTCTTCCATTTCCTATTGTTCCAAGGATTTTGAAGTATAGTCAGGGCTGCTTTTTTCGGTCTATTTTATTTAACCATGAAACAGAACTCTGGAGATGTAGAATCTCTTTTGTGAGCGGTGTAGGCCAAGATGGGAACCAAGCCTGCTTGAGCACAGTTCCATCAAATATTGCTGAATTCACGATTAAAACTTAAAATCTATCTCATACTGTCGGTGTAGTTTGACATCACAGTTTTTGTCTTTCATTCAGCAGAATCTTCTGTTTTGTTTGTGCATCTCTGTAGCAACAAGCTTATGCCTTCAGCACCAATCAGAGTACACCCTCAGTCAGTGGAGTGCATGCAATCCGTTTCTGTCTGCTGCTGGAAGGCGTGGAGGGCACACACACACACACACACACATATACTGACAATAGATGTTTTAGAAAGACACTGCTGTACCACTTGAACATGCCCTCTCATCTACCCCCACTCACCCTCTCTCTCGCCGTCTCTCTCTCTCTCTCATGTTCACTCAGCCTTTTGTCCATATACACACTGCTGTGTGAGCCTAACAACATTAGGCAAGCTTTGCTGAGCTGTGACAGAGCATGAAATACAGAAACAACAGTACACCATGAGCCCAGCTTAATTTCAGCCATTCTCTTACATTTTATTCTCTAATATATTATCCTATAAACCATTTTCTTCCCCTTCTTCCTTTTTTTTTTTCTTTTTACCTTGGAGACTGCATGAACAGACTTGTCCTTGAGTAATTTCAGTTTGTTTTGCTTCCAACAGTAAGCCCCATTGACTTTGGGAAGTATTTGTGTCCCTTGAATCAGTACCTCAGCTGTGAAGATTCACTCATGATAACAGCCCACTTATCAGAGATGTGCAACATAAGTGCACTTGTGCAAACTCCAGAATGGCCCATTTAATAGCATTGCTAGCTTCATTAATCTCTTAAAGCGGTGGCATCCTGTCGTTCAGATGCTGATCGCTTTAATGTTAATGGTAATGCTCCAGCTACAGTACTCATATGATTCTATAAACTGTTTGAGATTTGATGATGCATCAAGTGATGTTTGTTGCATGAGGAAATGCTTTTCTTAATATAGCAGCTGTATATTTGTAGTTAATTTGATAATTAAAGAGGGCATAGGTAATGTATATATTGCTAGTCTTGGTGACTAATACATAATTAAATATGATATCTTTGATAATCAAATTGTGTTTTAAATGTGGCATTCAGCCCAATGCATGACATTGCACACGGATTAGTCTGCTGAGTGTGCCTAACATTAGCAGTTCAAACACCAGCAGCCTTCTTCCCATGCAGGTTAATGTCCACGAATCTCTGCAGAGTGAGCTCACCTGTCTGAAATGAAGTGTACAAACTCACTTGCTGTTAAGGGGCATCCACCAGCAACCAGCCATTAACTAAGCAATCTGCAATGAGGGAATTTATATGATCCTGCTCAAGCCATGAGAATCGAATTCATGAATTTACCACTGCTGTGCCCTGTGTTTAATTGCATGCACTTCTCTTCCTTCAAAGTGCACGTGGAAGGATCCTAATGCTTTCTGATGCTGCAGGTATTTAAAAAAAAAAATATATAGGAAACAAGCGTTCACAAACAGCTGAAATTAACTCCAGCTCCTCTAACCTTTTTGTCAAAACACACAATATAGTCTTTACCCATGAGTCCCGTTAATCTGACCTGTCTCAGACACTTCACTGCGGTAAAAATGTTCATGTAAGCTAGTATTTCCACATCTGTAATGGATCTAAAATTGCAGAGTAAAGTGTGTGAGTGAGTGTGTGTGTGGTGGGGGGGGGGGGTGAACATGCGTGAGAAGAGTTTAATGATTTTTGGAGGGAGGTTTTGTGTGTGCCTCCGGCAGCTAATGGCACACAAACTTTGTCTTTTGCCCTCTGCGTGATGTTTATGGATGAGCGTTGTGCTGAACTGTCAAAAAAAGCCTGTTTATCATGAGGGTATTTATGGACAAAGCAGCAACCTCGAGACTTCCACTTGTTTGCCGTGAGATTCGTTTGGGCAATTTGATACACAGACTGAGAGCAGGTATCTCACACCGAAAGTGGTAAAGTTTACAGGCCTGTTTTTCGGTTCTTCAAAGCAGTCTCACTGAGATGCGGGAGAGGCCAGTGTGTCATAAATGTGACCGCTTCATTGCATTTCAGCCACATACTGCTAGTGGGCTACGGTGCACATTGTATTACGAGACCTGGGGCCTTAAGGTTGGTATCTGCTCTCTCTCCAGAGTTGCTCCCAGTTTCTGCTGTCCCAGCATGATGGATGACGGTGTTTATTGCTGCCCCATTCCACTGGCTCTGCTCGCTTTAATTTGATTAAAACAGGTCCACTTGGACCCAACAAGCATGGTCACTGGCTGCGTTTATGTCTGAATTATTTCAGCGTGTTCTCCCCTGCAGTTGACTGTCTGATGAAGACGGGGCCACGTCAGGACAATCCCCAACCAGAGTAGATATGCCACGGAGGCTTTGTCTTGCAGCATGGCTTTTTTTTTCTTTTTTTGGAAAACAGTGCAGCAGGGGGAAAAAATAGATTAAAAAAAAAAAATGCCCGTTGGCTCTGCAAATGACATGATTCCAGATTTCCCCGCTCTTGTTGCCATGGAAATGTGTAGCATATGTTCAGTAACCTAATTCCATTGGGCCCGAGATAAGACCGCACATGGTAACCTGTCTCACCCAGAAAGAAAACTCTGCTGCTTAATTACACCTATGGAAAAAGAGAATATAAGCTTCAGATAATTCATGTAAATGTTTAGAGGTTTCACAAAGAAACCAGTAAGTTCTCACGGCAAGTGGTTTCTACCTGTCTGCCTTCACAGGTTAAATTTGTGTGGCAGTAACAGGAGTAGAAGTGTTTGAGAAGTTTCCCTCAGGCTGAAGGCACGGCTGCGTCAGCAGTGCTCCAGTCCCTCCAGGTTTGGGTGCCCGCAGGAACTTCAGATTAGCTCCACAGCAGTGCTGTGCCCCTGCCATCTCTTCCCCTTCTTCCTCTCTGATTCTTGAGCTTCCTGCTGGCTTCCTGCTTGCCCTCGCTTTGCTGTGTTACTGATGTCTGCTGAAACTCAGTCAGACAGTTTCCTCTGTTTAAAGATTCAAATGTCTGAAACTGTCTCCACCGCTGACAGATTCACCCGTCAAAAATGAGCACCGGTTGTGAAATATTCACTGAGGGCACAGCAAGAGGTCAGAAGCCGCTGTTATGGTTTCGGTTCCTTTTTCCCTTTTTTTTGCCAGTGGTTGCAGAAATGATTGGTAGTTCTTAATTCAGTTTGATAATACTTCTGGTTTGCGTCCTTCATCATAAGTTGTAATTAAAACTCTCTGAATTATATTTGTGTTGTCTCGTGTGATTAAGGCTTCACTGTCCCAAATCCTTTGTATCACGTCACTAAGTTTCTCTTCATGTGCTGCTGCTCTAGATAGTCACTGCTGACAAGTATCACTCAGTGGTTCAGCTCCACAAAAAGAACTCGTAAGGGTTGAGGGCAGTGAGTCATATTTATGCCACAGTATATTACCTGTCATGCAGAAAACAGACTTTTGCTCATCTATGACTCTGACTCATCAGTTCTTCTACACAAAGAGGGCGGAATTCCACATAACAAACTAATTTTTAAGAGGAACATCTACTCTGGTCTTGTAAGGCGAGAGAAATACTTTAATAAAGTCAAAAAGTTCCTGACAGGCGGCATTCATTGCTGATGGGGTAAAATAAATTCTCAGTGTTCTCAAGTGTGGCAGAGATGGTGTAAAAGTGCTGATCTAATCCCTGTCACAGCTTTCTGAGTCTGTTCAGAAGCAGCAGAATGTTTCAACATTCATTATCCATTTTACAGCTCGTCTGATCCAAGGGCATATTGGCCTCTGATAAGTCTCATTTTTTTAATAAAAGGCTCTCCGCTGTCAAAGAATAATTACCGCTCCTCCTGCCTCACACTGTTTGCATGGAAGACGTAGAGAATATAAAAAGTACAAACAGGAATTCCAGCACTCTGACCCTGAGTAATGCTGATAGGTATGAAAATCACCCCCACCTTCCTTGCTGTTTGTAGAAACATCTACCAGTTCGTCATCAAGTGCACAGTAAGCAAAGAGATTTTCTAACATTATATAAGCTTAAGTTTCTAAATCTCTAGTTCTCTCCCTGCGCTCATGCAAAAACCATGCCTCTGAATGTTTACCATGAGGGAGTCTCATTTGAGCGTGTTTGTGTGGGAGCTACATCTGGAGCCTGTCTTGCAAACCGAGTTCAAAACAGTCATGCTCCCCAGAGACATCCAGGCTTACATGGCCTATTAAAGTCATTCCTGATAACTTATGTTGTAATAAAACTGGTTTCCAAGAAAGTGAAACAACTATGGAGAATCTTTACATTAGGGCAATCATATAATACGAGTTTAGTCCTGTGGGGGGAAAAAAGCTTTGGCATTGTAAAAAATATAACACACACCTGACAGGAGGGCCGTGTGTATAAAAAGAAAAAAGAAAAAAAAAGCTTAATAAGGTAGCACTTAGCTGGAAAGTAGTGTAGCTTTAATCATTTGTTAGGTTTAACTGTTAATGCAAGAATCCCTTTATATTTAGTTGCTTTCAGTGGAGATCATTTGTATTTGTTTGTACTTGGAATTACACTGTAAAATAAGATGTGCTGGCTTTACTTAAAAATATTGTGGCACAGCACACACAAATCAGATCAGAATCCATATTCAGTCTTTTTTTTAAAAATTGTTTATGAAGATGTCAATAGTGTGTCCTTACTTTGAATTATGTGGTTTAGTAATGATGCAAATAGATGAATAGTCACTTGTAGCACGTCTGTAAATGATGAAATGGAAAAACTCCACTAGGTTTACAAGAAACTGTCGATTGATCACGATCCACACTCTGTTATTGTCGGAGGCTGAAAAGGAAAAGGAAAAGTCGCCAGCAAATTTCATTGGCTGCCGGGCCAGATTGCGCCCCTTGGAGTGTTTGGCTACACTAAACATGAGTTTAAAGTTTGATTTATTAGTTGTTGTAAATGTGATACCAGTATATCAGCTAATATCTGCTGGTGATATCGGCCTGCTAGTGAATCAGTCAGGCTGTGTTACTTTGCATGCACAGTGCAATGTAGAGCTATCATTACAAAGTTACTCTTCCTAAGAATACTGTGTTCCAAAATAAACAAATTATGCAAACAGTGGCACACTACTGCTGCTTTTGCTGGTAATTTTCAGTCGAAAGAACACAAGGAAACCTGGATATATATATATATATATTTTTAGACACTTTAGAGTACTTGTACAAACTAATTATCTGTTAAGTCTTTTGTTGTGTTCCTCTTCCTCATATTCTGAACAGTTCCAGGAACACTGTTTTTATTTATTCTTTGAGCAACAGCCCTGAATATTAACACCGACTGGAAGTCCTTAAACGCTGCAGGAGTTTGACTCATTGCGGGCTGTTAATATCTAAACTCTTAATGTTCTCAGTCACACAAATGCTGGAAACCACATGGCACATCCACAAGAATCAGAGTCCAAAAAGAACATACCTGAAATAATGATAACAAAAACTGCTAAATGAACTATTTGAAGTTGAACATAGCTGAGCGAAGTTAGAGGCCGGCAGGTTGTACTCAGAAACATTAATAGAAGTTGGAATTAAGGAGAAATTAACTCATTCTAAGTAAAACTTCAAAAACTTGTACAAATGATGTTAAATGCACTAATTTAAGTGATTGAGTAATCAAATGTTGAACATTAAAACGACCGTATGAACATGTTTAATTAGGCAGGTGAGTACTGCTTCATGCTACCTGAATTTAAATGTGCTACACTAAATATACAAGGCTTTTCTTACAGTGTTTCTCTGCAGTCTCCAGGCCATGTAAGAGCAGCCGCTCCATTTAGAGTTCTTCCTGTTAGACAGGCTTGTAAGGTGTACTGGCAGCCTTGGCCCAGCAGTGTGTGGATTTGGCTACATTATTACTTAGGAGCGCCCCACAGCGAAGCAAGTTTGCTTTACCTCGTTCAGAACCTGAGCTTTTTAGCTTAGATAAATTTGATAGGAAAATTACTATCAAGTTAGCTTGCAGGCAGCCAACTCTACTTGATATGCACTGGATCAATGTTTCACTGCAAGCTGCACACAAGTACCACTACCAACTTACAGCTGGAGTCTGTTTTTTTTTTGTCTGCCAAGTGTGTTTTCATACCAGAGAGCTGACTCCATATGTCGTTCTCAGATATATGTAGCAAGTGCGCGCACATGATAAGAAGTGTATCAGCTGGCACTCAGACAGGTGGAATGAATTTCGAGTAAACAGTATGTTGAGGTCAGGGGATTCTGTTTAGTTGGTGCGTAGTTATTAATATTTGTTGCCAAGGCTTTGGGAAACCCTGTTTTGCAAAACTTTTAAAGCACAGCTAGACAAACTGTCACAGAGAGCCTGAGTGACATTTGCTTTACACTAACTGACAGGCCATCTGTCATTTAATATCTCTGAAGTGCTGACTGACTCACTTTATGTTTTTGCTAAGTCCTGTGTCAGACATCACTTATTAGACGGCAGGTTGAATGCTTGAATTGTGGGAAGTTGATATTTTTAGCACATTTTTAGGTTAGAACTAAAATAAAAATGTCTGTGCAGTATAGAACATCTGACACTGTACCACAAAACAATTAAAATTGGTGTTGCAAATGCATTGCTGAGCATTCAAAACATGTTAAAGCAGTTCAGTCGTTGGGGAACTAGACTGTCATCAGCAGCTACTGTTTCTGTACTGATTACATCCATTTTTGTGGTCATGCTTGTGTTTGTGTTGAATGAGTAAATCAGGAGCACTGCGCCTCTAATGGCCAGTGGCGATACCACACCTTCCCCTCAGGCCCCGGGCTCAGGGCCAACCTTGGAAAGGCAGTGCTAATGACTGTCGCACAAAGGCCAAATGTCTCACAGTGAGGCAGGGAGAAATTGGCAAGATCCTCCTCGTTTGATCTCTCATTAGAGTTCAGTATGTATAATGAATCCAGGAGCCAGAGCCATAGGTGGCCTAGACACTATTATCAGTGGTTTTGCAGCATTTCTTAAAGTCTTTCTGACCTCTTTTGTGCCCATGATTCTGTAGATACTGAACGTCTTGACTATGTCTGCTTTTCCTAGGTACTCTTTTTATTTAAACCCTGAAGGCTTCCCTGTAGACACTTCAGTTGAGCCAGTTAATTTACCTTTTTTATGCAATTTACAGGTTTGCTCATTTTTTAATGAGACTTTTAAAGTCTGTCCTCTTTGTAAACAGTCTACTGAAACTCTGGTTGTCTGACACCCAGTGAAGCATTGAAAAATTGACCCGGGGTCAAATGTTTTTACTTAAGTGAATTCAGTTTCAGAGAAACTGCTTTATGGGCAGCAGGCTTCATTGAGGACCTCATTACAAAAAGATAGGCTTTCTAGAGGTGAGGTTGCTCTTCTATTCTCTTCCTCTTCAATGTAAGATACTGGCTTACCGCCCAGGTCTGCGACACTGAGGAGCTGAAGTGGGCACTTTTAGAGCAGCTCCAGTGAGCACAGGGCCAAGGACAAAAGGTGTGTGCATGTGTCTCTGTGTATATGTGTGTGCTGGTGCACACCTTTGTGAGTGAGTGGAGCATGTACACTGAAAACATCCTTTTAAGTATGGTCGAGGGATCACAGCCTATAGCAGTTCATCCTCTGCTGCAGGCATGCATTGTACTATACATACAATACTGTGCAAAAGTCTTGACCAATGGCTCATTTCTTTATGTTTGGTTTCTAAGTAGCTAGGCTTTGGGTTCTTCTTTTAACTTTTGAAAGTGGTCATAAACACCACTCCAGGCTTTCACACTGAACTATGAATCATTCCTCTTCCTCATATACTGCACAGTTACAGGAACGCAAGTTCATTTATGTTTGAACAACAACCCTGAACATGAATACAGACTGGAAGTTCTTGTTTTGCTTATGGTAGCCTATTAATATCTAAACAACGGTGATTGTCTACAAGGATCTGCAAAACACGGTGGAGGCTCTGTCATGGTTTGGGGCTGCATTTCAGCCAGTGATGTTGGGGAGCTTATCAAAATAGAAAATTACTGTCAGATTCTGACTCAACATGCAGTACCATGTGCAAAGGATCTGATTTGCAGTGGCTTCATTTGTCAGCATACTAATGATCCCAAACACACTGCCAATGCAGTAAAAGCATATCTGGATAGCAAAATGCAGTGGAGCACTATCAGTCATGGATTGGCCTCTCCAGAGTCCAGACCTCAACATTACTGAAGCAGTGTGTGATCATCTTGCCAGAGAATGAAATTAAAGGCATCAACCATCCAAAGAAGAGCTTTGAAACATCCTTCAAGAAGCCTGGAGAAATGTCCCTGAAGGCTGCTTAAAGATATTATAAGAAAGCTGCCTAGGAGTTCAGGCTGTTCTGAAGAATAAAGGTAGTCATACCAGATATTGACTTTCAAGCTCCCTATAATTGTACAAACTCTGTTTTAGCCTTATATGCTGTATTTCCATGCATGTTTCCACATAGATGAAATGAGGGGTGCCTTAAGTCTTTTGAACAGCACTGCGGAAAGGTGTATGCATGTGTGTATTCATAGTCCATTCAAAGTGCATCCTCTTAATTGAGAACCACAATTGAGAGATTATAGTTATTCATCCTGTTGTACTTAATAGGTGAGAGGTAAATACAGCTGCTTCTAACCGGTATTAAAAAAGGTAATTAAAACATATATTAAAAAAAAAATCCCTGAGGCTGATCACTTTAATAAAAAGCTTTCACGATGTCTGCTAAAGATGGAAATGAGGAATTTGTGATCTCTAGTGCTTCAACGAGACCCGCATCAATTGCTTTGACAAATTCTCCACGTGGCTGACAATGCAGCTTTGCTCTCTTGCGGGAGACGAAACAGGCCTGACAGTTACGGAAATGTCCACAGGGTAGAATCTTGTCATCAAACGTGAGGTGTTGACACTTGTTGTTGCCACTCATGTTTGCGGCACTCAGATATGTAGGCCTTTAGAGAGCCAGCCGTGATGTAAACATGTGCCATCAAGGCACCTTTCATTAGCTACTTTTAACATGGGCGCTGAAGCCGTGGAGAAAGTGCAGTAGTCTCAGGACACACCACAGGCTGCTTTTTGGTTGGATGGAATATGTGACATCACTGAAATTATTACTCAGTGGCCCTGGTTTATTAGAGTGTGTACTTTGGCAGTGTTAATGGCTCTTGACATAAAACAATGGGACTTCTGCTTCTACACTTTTCCTATCCTGAGGACACACACAAATGTAGGTGGACAATAAAACTAGCAGCTGTGCTGTATTTGTGGATAAATATAGCTACACGCCTGCATTCACGCAATCAAGCAGCAAAGACCCACACGCTCAAAAGACAACCAAAAGTAGCATTCATATTCCTTCCCGCTTGTCATTTTTCCTTTTTACCTCTGGGAGAAGAGCCGACAAGAGGAACAGACAGTGTGCTGGGAGCGAGAGGTCGTCCGTAAAGGGTTCCCCTGGGATCTGGGGATTCGCTTGATTTGCAGGGTTTAATGGAGTTGAACTACAAGCAGTTGGCTGGCCATGACACATGGCACTTCAGGGGAGAGGAGCAAGACCTGCTGTAGGTTGTGCAAACCGTAGTCTCAGGAACAAGGAATTATCAGAATATGTTTCTTTCACATGGAGTATATCTTACTATAACCCCTGTATGTCCAGCTGTTTGTCTGTTATTCACCTGTCTCGACAATCATTTATCCAGTCCACTTTGTGGGTGTATTGCTGGGGACCTTAGCAAGTGCAGTATAGTGTTTGAGGCCATTGGGACAAGTGGCTCTCATATTTTGGCTAAAGCATCTCCTGTGTTACTGCTGTTTCCACTGGACTGACTGCTACCTGCTACACTCTGGGTGTGTGTGAGGGTGGTGGGCTGGTATTTGCTTGGCTAGCTCTTACCACTAGTTTTAAACATCACAACTAAGTGCCAAACCCTTACACTAACCTAGAGCTCATGATCCTGCTGCTCTAGAGCTGCTGGACTTAGGCCAAAATTAAATAAACCTGGCCTTTTTACTTGTGACTATTTTTAAAGCTGTTAGGGTTCATGGTGATTTATCATCAAAGAAGACTACTTTTTAATCTGATAAATTTGCGCAAATAGAACCCAACCGATATAGGATTTTTAAGACTGACACGGTTCTTTCAATGAATTCCAAAATGCAACAAATAAATTATTGGAATGCAAATCCAGAGTTTAAGTACCAGAAACTGACCAAAAAAAATGTCTGCTTTTATTTCTAAGGTTACAGAACCCTGCCCTAACCTTCAGCTATTTTTTTTTTTAACCCTAAAATGAATTCACTCTGAATAGGCTCTGCCCTAATTTGCAATTGCAAGATCCACAATCTTCAGTCACTTTGAGCGCAACAAGTTTTCTTCTGGGATCAATGTGAAAAGCACACAAGTGTCCTCGCTCTTGGCACCTTACTCTCCTCTATCCTAAAATCCCCACATTACCTTCTCTGTTGGTGTTCACACATGAGCAGCCTGAGTGACACTGACATTTATGGGTTTATCCAGACAGAAACCATCTCCGTCCCTTGGGGCTGTCCCTCTCCAATCCACCCCCCCACCGTTGCACAGCTGGAAGTATCTGACTGTGCTGCTTTCCCTTGAAGGCCCTAATATACCCTCTATCAATAAGTCAGATTGACTGAACTGCAGGCTCTCAGAAAGGATTGTACACATTTCAATCCACAGTAACAGACTCCTTTAGGTTTATATTTGCAAGAAGTGGAAATAAACTGAGGTGCCTGAATAGATGGATTTCTTTCCGCACTGTTTACTCTGTTTGAGTCCTCTAAGATATGTGGATAGTAGCTAGCTTTAAATTGCTGTAAGTCCAGTAGCATGAATGACTTGCCATTTAAAATATGTCTGAGTCATAAGCACTGCCAGAATTAATAGACCCATATATTTGAAATTCATTTGGGCAAGGGACTGACGTGACCTTAAGTTGCTCCCATCTACCCTGCATTAACATTCACTGAAAGGGGAGAGAGGTGCTAATATGAAGTGGAAGAGATCCTGTGTGTGTGTGTGTGTGCAGCCCCCCCCCCTATTCGTTTAAGTGTCAGTCAGGGGAACTCAAGCAACACTGTGCTAGTATTCTGAGGCGATAGCAGCCTCCTCCTCTTCGTCTCTCTTTTTGCTCCTCCTCTCTGAGTGCTGTCTCCCTGGCTCTAATCAGGTGGCCATTGTGTATGGATTTGCTGCCCTCAGTGCCCCAGGAGGGAGATTTGATTTTTCCCCTGCACTGGCTAATCTTTCCCTCTCACACTCTAGTTCTGTCTGCCTCTCCTTTGCTTGCGCTTTCTGGGTTGTTTTTGCTGTCCTCACTTCCTTTACATGATCACCCTTAGTTTACCACAAGCATTTTAATATTAATTCTCTAGCTTTTTCCAGAGGAAAAATTTTTGCCACGTTTCCTTTTCTCCTCCCTTGCTCCACTGACACTTTAAGCTTCACTTGACTGAAAAGCTCAAGAGTTTATGCAGTTATGTACCTAATATGCATCTATTTTTGCCAAGCACGTACAGCTATATGGCAAAAGGTGTTACTGACTGATTTGTTTAGTTGAATTTGTTCTGACTCATTGTTTTCTCTTTTCCAGCCACTCTCACTCTCCAGGCTCCATGGCAGCAGCGGTGCGAGGCAGTGAGTGGTCATGTGGACGCTGCACCTTCTTAAATGCCGGGGCAGCACCTCGCTGTTCCATCTGTGAGGCACCACGCCAGAAACCTGACCTCAACCAGATCCTGCGCCTCAGCAGTACCGAGGAACATCGCTGGACCTGTCCCCGTTGTACACTCAACAACCCCCAGGGATCTGGAGCCTGCTCAGTCTGTGGCTTTGGTCCATCACCTGCCACTCACACACCCCCTACAACCACCATAGCTGCCACTGCCAATGGCCTCCCTTCTGCTCCCACTGAACCCCCAACACCCACAATTACTCCCACAGTGCTACTTGAGCCCCATGGACAGCATCCAGCTAAGGAGGAGGTGTTTCGGCGGTCTGAGAGCAATGGAGAGGTGTGTGGCCAGGAGGGACAACACACAGGCTGGGCTTGCCCTCGCTGCACCCTTCATAACACCCCTGTGGCACTTTCATGCTCAGCCTGTGGTGGGCCAAGAAAACTGTCTTTGCCTAAAATCCCCCCAGAAGCGTTGGTAGTACCTGAGGTGCGCACACCAGTACTGGGCTTTCCTGTTCACACAGCTGCTTCAGCCCCACTACTGATTGACCTAACAGATGACTCACCCCCAGCTCCGCCCTGTGATCCTCAAGAACCTGCCAATGCATCTTCACAGTCACTCTCCTCCACTTTTACCTCTTTTCCTCCCTCCAGAATAATCCTGTGCCTCGCAGCAGGAGAGAGGTGCCGCCCCAGGTCGCCCACCAAACCCAGGAACCAACACTCCCAGCCCCACTTCTCCTTCAGCTGCCAGCGTGCCACCCCAACCCGGTCCACAGAGGCCAGCCAAGCCCAAGCATGCCCAACCCCAGGAACCTTCTTACCCCAGCAAGCGTCTCAGTATCTTGGAGGAAGAAGAGTCCCATCCACTGACCCCCCACCTCCCTGTTACTTCCACATCAGCCTCCACCTGGAAGTGCCCTAGCTGCTCCTTGCCCAACCCAGGTAACTCATCGAAGTGCGAGACCTGCAGATCATCAAGGGCTGGTGCTGACCTCATTGATCTGGTAGGCTGTGAGACGGTACGATTTACCCCGGCCAGCCCCTCTAGCCCGGACTTTAGCACATGGGCCTGTTCTAAGTGCACCCTGCGCAACCCTACAGGTGCACCCAAGTGCTCAGCTTGTGGTTCTTCCAAGCTGCATGGCTTTCAGGAGCAGCAGGTGCCTCTACCCCGCTGTTGTACACATTGTGGCCTCCCATTGGGGCCTGGCACTGCATCATGCTCCTGTACACCTTCCTCTTCTTCATCATCCTCAGGTCATAAAATGCGGAAACAGGCCCGGGGCTTTCCTTCATCCTCTTCTGCTGCCGCCTCCTCCGGTTCCTCTTCCTCCTCCACCTCATCTAGCCTTCAGGAGAAGGTTGGACAGTGGAGTTGCCCAGCATGTACGCTGCTCAATGATATCAAGGCCAAGAACTGTGCAGCATGCCACACACCCCAGCAGTACCTCACCCTTCGTAAGGTGGTTAAACCTCTGAAGAGAAGGGAGAGCATGCACGTAGAGGCCCGTCGACGAAATGATGAAGGGGAAGCTAAGGAGCTTTGGGAGAACATAGTCAGCTTCTGCAGGGAGGTAAGAGAAAAAGTATGCTGTCAGTAATTTATGAGACTGTGAGGCTGCTTCTGGTTTGTGGTCGGCCATGTACAGACAACCAGCACTGGTCATTCTTTCCAGTTGCTTTGAGTCAATCGTGTCATGTGTCACCTTTTTTTTTCTAGCTTTGCATGCATGTCAGTTTCTTTTGACTCTGAGACATCAAAGCTTGCTTATTTCAATGTGTAGTGCATCGCAGGGAACACATTGCCTTTCAGAGCACAGTTCTCTCATTGTATTTCATCTTTTTGTTCTGGCATTGTTCTCTCGACCTCAATTTCTCTAATTTCAGAGAAATGCTAATGCTTTTGTTATTGCCCACATTTGCACTTGCTTCCTTATATGAGCTGTGGTTATGGTGTGTCTAATCTTTATAACCAGAGTACATCCAGCCCTCAGTGCAACTGAAGTCGCTTCGCAGAATTTTGAAATTCTGTTTGACGACTGTAACTCTTGTGTCAGGAGGATTGAATAATTTTGGTTTGATTGTGTCTTCTGATTGCTCTGATTGTTATGTTCAAGTGGCAATCTCCAAGGCTGAAAAATGTAGCCAAGGTAGAAGTGCCAAAAACAGTTTCTCTAATAGCCACTTGAGGATGGCTCCAAAATGAGTCCATTCCAGTAAACGCCCTTATTAAATTGCCCAATTTAAGAGCAGGAGTCAACATGTTTGGTCTAAAAGCTGTTTTAGTCTCAATAGCTCTATTGCTATTTTTCCCCACCACTCACCTGTATTAAATTATTTAAATTGTTGCAGCTTTAAACCAGGCGTCTCCTCAGTTAATTCCAGTCACTGAATGGGACCTCTCAACCATGTTTGTGATGTTGGTCCCTTTATGAGCATTTTTCAATTAACAGACAAATATTATGTTCTATATTGTTTTAATCATACTAACAGCCTGTCCAAAAAAAGACTGCTAGTTTTAGGGAATGAAATTCCTGAACTTTTTATATTGCATTGATCTGCCAGTGCAATGTAACCATATAGTCTATAGATGCAGCTTGTTAATCAAACTTGCTAGTTAGTTGAAAACTTGGCACTTCACCCTTTCATGGTCATTCTAGTTCCCAAAATCCCAAGTATGTCCAAAGTGATAACTCTCAAATGCTGGAGCTTTGTAAGCCGATGAGTGAAATCCATTTTTCATAGTCTGTGGCCTTTCCTTTCCTTTCCTTTCCTTTCCTTTCCTTTCCTTTCCTTTCCTTTCCTTTCCTTTCCTTTTCCCTTTCCTTTTTTTCTTTTCAGCCATAACTTAGTTTGTATTTAGTATTTATGTTACACTGTTTAATGAAATGTATTTCATTTAATTATGTAAAGGCAGAACTGCCAGTAAGAACTAAAACATTTTTTTCCTCATTATTCTGAATGTAATTTCCTTTTTGAAGCACTACTTAACTACTTCAGTTTTGCCGAGGTCGGAACAGACAGCAAGGACTGCTTTTATAACACACCTAAAACAAATATCAGATTGCAGAAAGCTAATTATTACATTTTTTTCCTTAATTGAAAAAATAAAAACATAATTCAATTTTTTAAAATCTTAACATCAAATAATAATAAATGTCTACTTGCTTGAGTGGTTCTGGGTATGCATTTATTGTTCAACGATCAAAAGGACTTTGAGGTTTGACAGGAGTGTTCTTTCTGGCTCGAAATGACTTTTGACAGATTCTAGCCCAACAAGTCATTTGCAACACATTAAATACCCGCAGTCATTTTTTGGCAAATACTGGAAATCCCTTTTTGGCATGACATCAGGCGCTTTTGCTGCCTTACTGGTTTTCCTCATCCTGAGCCTGAGTCTTTACCATAGACTGAGGCGTCATACCACTTAGCTGTGCGGTAAGGTGAGCAACCCTAACGTCGCTTCTTTGCATCAAACTGGTTCAAGCTCACTTTATCTCTGCGGTGCTGAACCTTTGATAAGCCTGTAGTATGTTATCATGGATTTGCTACTCAGGACTATCAGAAAGGTTCATTTGAAACCATTTAAGACCGCCAACAGCTGCTCGTGAGGCCGACCTGATTGGTCTAATTACACCTCAGGAAAATGAGGGCATTGCAGAATTTCAGACCGTTTAGATTCGGGTAATTTCACAGCCGGCTTATATTCTGTGAATTTATTTGGGTGTCTGATATGTGCCCATTTACTACACCAGCATGACACCTCTCCTGCCATGTTTACAATAGCATGAAGTGAGCCTTCGAATGCATTATTAATGCCTTCTTTGAAAGTCACAGGGCTCACTGCTGCAAGCGTGGGAGGGAAGTTGGCTCGGTAGGAAGGAAGGATATCGGAGATCCCTCATCCCCACCTTCGCCTCCTCTTCTAATTTAAGATAGTCATTTAAGCTGCTCTTTCTTTTATCATCTTTCTTTTTCTCCTCAAATATTTTACGTCTGCCTCACTCTAGCTCTTCCCTTCTGTGGTCTTCAAAGTACTTCATCTCCCTTTTATCCCATCTCCTTCCATCACATCTATCCCCACATGCTCATCCTGCTCTGCTAATACCTCAAAATATACTTTCCCCTTGCCACCCACTACACCCCTTCACCCTCTTCACACGACTGCACTCAATTCTTCAATGTAGTAGTCAGTGTGAGCCTGGATGTGTGTGTGTATTTGCTAAGGTGAACACAGGGCTGGCCTATTTTTAGCAGTAGAGTTGGAGTGGAGGGGAGCAGAAATGATTCCCTATAGTGAATGTAATCACTAACGGCGTCAGCTGCTGCATCTCGGCTTCAGGGGCCAAAGAGATAAAGGGGGGGTATATTGGTAAACAAAAGGTGCTAGTTTTTCCTCATCCATCTTTGTCAAGGCGCAAACACTTGGCAAGCACCAAAACGCCAGTGCTGAAAATTTAATAATGATTAAAGCTTTTGGTTTACCTGGTAAAAAGGCATACCGTGCAGTTTGACAGCAAGAATGCGCTGACTGTGTCAGAGTACGTGCTTGCTTTCTGTGGTTGGGTTTGTCCAGATTGCAGGAATTTATCTTGCTCCAAACTGGAGCTGGAGTTTTTTTTTTTTTTGTAAACGTATTCTCTGCTCACCTGAGTGCAGTTGTTTTCTCTTGCCTCTGCTTTTTTACTCTTCCTGATTGGTTTTGAGAGTGAGAGGTGCGTGCGCATGATGCCAATGCCCGAGAGCTGCCTGCTTACTCACTGTGCCAAGCAAGTAAATGCTGCTAACAGCCATCAACTTAACTTGTGAACTGTGAAACGCAGCGTGGCTCAAACTGCTTTCTCTGTTCCTTTTCCATGCTACACTCCGTGGCAGCGACAAAAACAGGCTACATTGC
Organism: Pterophyllum scalare; assembly: GCA_024447675.2. Lineage (NCBI taxonomy): Eukaryota > Metazoa > Chordata > Actinopteri > Cichliformes > Cichlidae > Pterophyllum > Pterophyllum scalare. Next base: position 115,342 of record JAMQGT020010923.1, on the reverse strand, counting down.
AGCAGATTTTCCTTCTCTTCACTTCTCTGCACTACTTGTTGCTTAATTTTGTGCTACACTTGGATTTTATCCAAGTGAATTTTTACCTTTGGTGAAGGTTTACACTGCATGTTACAGTATCGTGCATGACAGGTTTTTTTATAATTAAATATGTCTTCAAATTCAAATCTATATTTCCTTTTCACCACATTTAAAGAGATCAATAGGTTGCCTGTTATATGTAGTCTTGTAGCTTATCAGAATGAGATTGACAGCTTTGTATGGCTGCCAGTTCTGAGAGTGGAAATGATGGGAAGGCAGCTGGTTTTCCTAGCTCAGCACTGAATTGGCTCATTGCAGTGTTTGCATGCTTGCATGTGCACAATGATGGAAACAGAGACAGCAGGACAGCCAGCTAGACTTATCCTATAGAATTCACAACACCAGAAACCCTGATTCAGGAAACTGTTTTACACATGTCATAATTTCTAAGTCTACACTGTGCTGAAGTCTTAATTGTTTACAGTTTTTAACACATTGCACATTAATAGAGATGTGAAGCAGATTAAAAGGGGAAAAAAGTTTAAAGTTGTGTAACATGTCTAAGGGGCCTCGAAACTGATGCAATTGCGTACAAGAAATAAACTGTCCCCACAACATAATTAACATAATCAACATAATCCTCACTGTAGGGTCCCAGTCTATCCCAGCTGTCATAGGGTGCTGAACAAATCATCAGGCTGGCACATAGAATCAGAAGCTTGTCTTTAAACTGTGGAAGGAACCTATACAGGCACAGGGAAATCTCCACACAGAAGAGGACTGATGGTGGTGAACCAAGAATGTAGGGAGCAAGTATTCAGTTTATTTTCCTTAATTTGGCACCCATTCGTGCGATCGTCTAGAGTCCAGACGCCACTTGCGTATCGCAGTGTCACATCGCTGTGTGGTTTCAGAAGCTCCTCATTAACATCATAGCGCATCATGTGCACTCCACATATGAATAGGCAAGTGGCTTTAACCTTTGAAGCAGATGCAGTAGATCATTTTGCTGATCATAATGTCTTTCAAATGGCTCAGGGCAAACCCCTTAAATATATTCATGATACAAGATGTGAGTATGACAAGATAAAACCACATGCACTGCTTTCAGGATGTGAAAGAATGGACAGCAAATAACCCAGCAGAATTTCTTAGCTCAAATGAGCACATCAGTACCAACATTAACGTAATTAATATTGTTTTCATTCTTAAAATACAGACTATAAAACTCTGCGAATGCAGTGTTTCCAAACATTTGAAAATGGGCCGTATTATGTGATCAACCATGGCAGGCAGGTGGGCGTCCATTGAAATGTCTGCTCAGTAGCTCGAACCTTTTGGCCTATGTTTGCTAACCTTCATAGGTAGGTAGCTTATGACCAAAGCAAGGTTGGGATTGTATATGGGGGTCACTGGGGTTAAGGTCAAGGGTCAAGTTTTTTTCCCATGTCTATTTCATATCTAAGAAATGGTTGAAGGATTTTGAGGAAACCTTGCATGACTATTCTCCACATCAATATATTATGCAGAGATCAACTCCTGAAGGTCAAGGTCAAAAGTGAAGGTCATATAATTTTTAAATCTTTCTAGTCACTAGTCGGTGCTTCTGTTTATTTGAGTTGCCCATAATTTTTTTTTTTTTAGTTGTTAATTTTTATGTCTTCTGTATAAACATCATAAAATAAAACCCACGTGCCCATATCCATGCATATGTGATCTTTCCCAAATCAAAAGTCACTCACACATTCTTTGAACTGCATTAGTTGGAATTTCAGTATCTGTATGTATGCAGTGACAAAGCTTTGATCTTGCCACTGTGGTAAATTCATATCAACCTAAAAACCCTTACAATAAAAGCCTGCGCGTGGGTCACAACTAAACCTGCGAACTACAGAATCAATAAGCTACGTGGAGACCTTGGATGGCCGGGATGGTAAGGAAGCATTGAAGTGACTCTGTCTGGCAGCAAATGCTGCATCAAGGCTACAGATTGGATTGTGGGGGATGGTGACCAATCGATTGGCTTCACTTTAAACCACCAGTGGGGTGCTTGCTTTACATCCCCTGCCTGCCTCGCAACGCGACTGGCCGAGCCCACTTCTGACACTGCAGATAGGAAACTGGATAGGGTTTTTCATGTGTGGCTGTTTGCCATCTCAGGTTTGTACAGGTGAGTTTTAGATGGGCAGATAGAGTGTCACAGTGTCAGATTGGGTGTCTCGATCTGTTTAAGTATCCATGTAGTTCTGCTCCTTTGCACAGTAGTGGGGCAGTGTTAGAATCCAGTGTGTGATTTAAAATGCACTGTGCTCTGCAGGGAATGTGCCAGAAAGCGAAGAGCTCCAAATGTTTGAAAGTGATTAGCATTTCTGTGCTGCATCCTGGTTAGGAGAGTACAAGGTGCCACAGTTGGGTTTCTGCTGTGCAGATGTATAATGCCATGCTGGCAGTGGAAATAATGAGTAAAATGTGGAAGGCAGTAATTTGCCCCTGCTCATTCCAGAATCCAGGGCTCATGTGATGGTCTGTAGCATCCTGTTTAATCATCATTTACCTGCAAAAATCAAATGAAATTGCAGGATAGTTAGCTGACGTCTCCTTCAACCTTGAAGTAGCAGTTTGAAACGCTTTATTTTAAGTCCTCATACAAAGTCCTTTGGGCACTATTTAAAAAAAGGGTTTTGGAGTTTACATATGAGATTTTTTTTTCAAGTTCAGCAGTTTCACTCCTCTAGTCTCTGTCTTATTTCTCTCCAACCTCCACTCTTTCCCTCTTCACTGTTCAGAACTCCGTGAACTTTGTGGATGACAGTTTCCCCCTGGACCCCAGTCTGTTGGCTTCCCAGAGGGTGACAGCGTCCAGCAGCGAATCAAAAAGTGGCTGCGTCCCCACGAGATCAACTGCAGCAATTTCAAAGACCGAGGAGTCAAGTGGTCCGTGTTCCGCACGCCAAGGCCCTCAGACATCCTGCAAGGGCTTCTTGGAAACTGCTGGTAAGCTAACACACCTAAACATAAGGACACACAGGATACTAGTCCGTCAAGATAACCTGAAAAAACAGAAATCAGGCACTGTTGCCTGATTAATGCTTTGACCCAAGACAAAATAGAATTGCCGTAGATCCTCAAAGCAAAAGGAAATTTTTCATTCCATTCAGTCTCTGTTCAGTCTCCGTGAAAGGTCAGAGGAATGTAAAGTAGACAACAGTCAGCCTGAGTCTGCTTCAGCTGAACACTGCTGCTGCAAGCTAGAGATGGAGAGACAGCGAAACAGTAATTGAGCAAAAGAGAATGAGAGCAAGAAATTTAAAAAACTGGGAGGCCAAAAAAGTAAAGAAGGCAAGCATTAAATGAAATGAAAGAGTGAGCACAGATTCACAGATACACCTTACTGGGAGATTAGTCACAGTAATGTGGGTCTGGACACATGCTTTATCTCCGTGCCCTTGTTCTGGGCGCCCTTTGGGGTTTGTGTGTGTGTGTGTGTTTTTGCCATCCATCATTTTCCTGTACCCATAAACACACACACGCACACATACAAGAACAACAAAGAACAGTCAGTCAAAGTTGTCCCAGTACATCTTTTCGCTTCATCACCTGCACACACAGCTTATCAAAAATAACCCTCCCATGAGCCGATTCCGCTCACTCGCAACAGGATATAACCCAAATTTTTCGTCATTGGCTCCATCTCTCTCTCTCTCACTCTCTCCCCCACACACACACTCACACTTGTCCTAATAAACCAACAAATAGCCCAGCCCCTGCCAGCTAACCAGTGACGGCGGGAGAAAGTCGAGCCAGTCACCACCATCCTTGAGTACGGCTGCAATACAAGCCGAAATCTGAGGCGCATTATGACGTGGCTAATTGGATTTTCATTGGATTCTTTTTGCCAATTTGTATTTCATCAGTGACTGAATGGACTGATCGGCCTTGCTCGGCTGTCAAACAGATGGAAAATAGCTTTAATAATACCACCACACGAGAGGTTCACTCTATAAAGTGCCGCTGCGCAAACACACATTGATGTGTGGACTGAAAGCAATGTGCCTTTTTTTTTTTTTTCTTTTCAGAAGCTGTTACAGTTTTGCCAGAGGCAAAAGTAGCTGCTCAGTTTGATAAATTTTTGCTTTTGTTGTTGATACTAGAATCAAAATACTGTATGTGTGTATGTGAGCCTGCGGCATGCAGGGACTAATGTCTTTAGCTTATTGTTCCAAAAAACCTTTCTTTTAGGAGCCACTTCATTAATGTTAAAAGATCTTTCTACATTTTCAGATGAACTAATGTACACTTTAAGATCCGTTCCCTTTCAAGTTGAATCCTCGTGTCCCCAGCTGCACTTCCCCAGTGTAAAGAATTACCATTTTCCACATCTATCTGGATTTTTGATTAGCTAATTTCTCTTGCAAGTTAATTAGAGGAAGCAAGCCCGTTTGTCTTTGCTGCAGGGTGTATTAAGACTAATGGGGAGGTAACCAGAAGGCGCAGAAGCTTGACTTATCAAATGTGATTGATTTTCAATGAGGGCAAATTATGTATATATATATATATATATATATATATATATATATATATATATATATATATATATATATATTATATAAAAAGTCTTTCATAACTGCTTGAGGTACTCTGTTAAAGAGAATGTTTTAATTCCACATTTAGACTTTAATAGCAGTTTCTTAGTTTTTTTTTTTTTTTTAATTCCTTTCTGTTCCCATTAATCGACATTCCTTAAGCATGCCCTTCTCTTTGACTATATCGGGTGTCCATTCAGCCATTCACTTGTCCATCACAATCAGCTCATCATTTATGTAGCTTCTCTTTCATTTGTTTCACTGGCTAATTCACATTTTCTTCGCTTTCAGTCGCATCTGTCCATCCTGATCTGACATTTCATTTTCCAGTTCATTGAGTTTTATCGGTCTCTAGGTTCCTGAGTGCACTGGCTGTGTTGGCGGAGCGTCCAGAGCTCGTAGAGAGGGTGATGATCACCAGGACCATTTGTCCAGAGGGGGCCTACCAGGTTCGGCTATGTAAAGACGGCACCTGGACGACAGTGCTTGTGGATGACATGTTGCCCTGTGATGACTATGGCTACCTCCTCTTTTCCCAGGTCAGAACAATGTGGGAAGAGGTTTACACTGATACAGTAAACACAACAGAGGGGATTTAGATAGAAAGATGCTTTTTTTTTTATTACAACATATACTATATACATGCAAATAGTGCATTAACACTTAATGAGCTGAAATATTGGGGAATCTATAAGTGTTAAAAGTCTTAAATATCACTGATTTCACTTCATTAAAGTGGGAATTCTTGGGCTCTTTTAGAGTAGCCTTGCACGGTTCACTGTTCAGAATAATCCTTATTTTATTTATTTATTTTTTGTACTGGCTATGATGCAGTCCCTCAGTTCATCCAGTGTCTGAATCAAAGTGTTTAGCTCATCTCCCTTTTTAAGGCCATCCTCTCTTTAAGCCAAATCTCTTCTGATTGGCTGCCTCTTGCAAACAACAGGTTTGAAAAGCAGGTGTGTGGAACAGCAGGCAGAGCTGTTTGCCTGAGATGACCATATTAAGGATATCCCTTCTCAGTGACATCAAACAAAGTCAAGAATAGAAAGAAAACTGTCTGAAAGCGAGTATTTAGAGCAGTGTGAAAGCTTGAGCTTTTGGCCCAGGATTACTTGTACATACGATGACCTCGTTATTTGGCATTGTGACAGCATAAATATGACAGAAAATAAAGATGATCTCCAGTTATTATTTGTTCCAAATCTCTGAAATATGGGTATAAGGGTATATTAATAAGGGTATATTATTTTCAACTTATAGGGTTGCTGTGAAGTACTGCTGGGGAGAACTGACAATTCAAGACACATCCCATCGTTTGACCCTGAAAACGAGTGCATTTTGTGCGGCATGGCTTAAAAGTATTACATTTGACTTGGTGAACCCTGCTGACACCCTGAAAAATAACCCATTAATTAGTTCAAGTTAGTTGATCATGTATTTCTTATCACAAGCACATCTCAAAGGACCCCACTGAAGAGAAAAATCTAATTAATGAACAGGCAACAATTACGGGTCAAATGAGGTACTGAATTATGCAAAAAATAAAGCACAGGCAAATAAAAGCATGCATTCATGCATGCAGGAGAGACACACTGCAAAAAAGTCATACTTTATCTACGCATTACCATTGCATGAAGGAACATTGTCTTCTCAAAGAAGACAAAGGAGACAAGAGTGTAGAAGTCACGCTGGGTAGGCCATGACCTCAGAGCATGCAAGAAATGTCGGAACAGCAATTCATACCCATATCACCAAATAAAAACGAACAAATAACGCATTCTACCTCTATTATCAGGTCATCTATTTCAGAGTAAGACTGAGAAAACTAGAGCAAAGACAACATCCTGTTACAAATGTACCTCTCTCAATGAGTCATACTCAGGCTCACATTTCCTCTCTAACTTTTTCCCATCATTCCAGGCTCAGAGGAAGCAGCTGTGGGTGGCGCTGATTGAGAAGGCCCTAGCCAAACTCCATGGTTCCTATTTTGCCCTGCAGGCAGGGCGTGCTATTGAGGGTCTGGCCACGCTGACTGGGGCTCCGTGTGACTCCCTAATGCTCCAGGTCAGCTCCACGAACCCGCGAGAGGAACCCATAGATACAGACCTCATCTGGGCCAAGATGCTTAGCTCCAAGGAGGCTGGGTAAGAGAGGGTTTAAAGGGAGCATATAAAATAATAAATCTCATTTGAAAACCCTTTGAAGCAATATTCTCTCATCAAAAGCACAAACAGAAGGGTGCTACAAAGGTGCTGAATGCCAATTTGCAGCATGTGTCCATAATAAAAGTTCTGGCAGTCCTCACTTTGATACACGAGCTTTCAAAGCAACATGAGACAAATAGTGTGACTCCAAAGGGGCCATTTCATCTGTGTCCAAACTGCAGGTCCATCTGCCAGAATTATTTATTATATCAAAGGAATATAATAATGAAGACTTCACTCATGTACTGTGGTAAACAGATACAAAGTTCCTCACCAAAAAGGAGCATCAGTGACAAACTGAAGCACATTTCTGGGATTTATTAGCAATATACACAAATATTCTGTAACTCTGTACTGCTGGCAGACATAGAGGTTAAGGTTTTAAGATTTAAATTTTTTCCTGGTTAAAGTTTCCCAATATCATTTCTTGTCTCTTAGGTTTCTTATGGGAGCCTCTTGCGGAGGAGGCAACATGAAGGTGGACGATGCCGTTTATGAGTCTTTGGGTCTGAGGCCTCGACATGCATATTCCATCTTAGACGTACGAGATGTCCAGGGTTACAGGTACGGGTGGCGTTTCTGTTTTTTGGCTGCCTACATATTGTTGCTCGTTGTTCTCAAATATCGGGGGCACCATGTGTGGTACAGTAGAGTTGAAAATTGGAGGCAGCTATGGCTCTGAAGCAGAGCTCCGGTTCTGAGGGAGTGCTTGAGTCATCAGTGTGAAAGTTTAAAAAAAAACAAAAAACATATTTCAAATATATGATTTTTCAAGAGTGAACAGGTCTAAATTTGTATACTCTGTCAAAAGATGAGTGAAAAGAAGCTTTCAGTTTATTTCCAGTGAAGGCAAAGAGGTTATGCTAATGAGAGAACTGCGAGGCTGCAGTATAAATGTGTTCACTTTTTGAGAGTTAAAATTTCTCCAGCTATGATTCATGATACTCATGCTAGTGTAGTACATATTATTTCTCAGGCAAGTCAGTGGAAATGACATAAAGCTGCACTCACGGGCTGCTTCAGAACTGCCTTAATTCTTCATGGCAGAAATTCAACAAGGTGCTGAAAACGTTTCTCAGATTTTGGTCCATTTTGACATGATTGCATCACACAGCATATTTACATGGTAGGAGGATTGACACCAGGCCTGTGTGACAGGTAAATGATTTTTCTCTGCACCTGATAACTTCAGCTGCATTTAATTACTTTAATTGCTATGTTTACATTCAAAAGACTTCATAAACCTTTAAACGTATCCGAACCCTCTTAAGTCAGTATTTAGTGACTAAAAACATTTGGTGGGTCAGCCAGAACCACGAGACGAACTTGAATAAGCCCACGAGCCATACGTTGAGCATCACAGGCGGCTGGTGGCTTGGTGCCAGTTGAGAACAGGTGCACGCCAGATCAGTTTGATTGCTCAGATTGGAGTAGCACAGGGAGTACACACAATCCTCCTTTCTCATTTCCCATATTGCACATCCTCGATTCCTCTCTTTGACTTGTCTCCTTAAATCTTAGTCCTGCCCACCAGAGATGCCACCACATTCACAACTCGTACAATGTCACTTATGAATTTAAAAAATGAGTTGATTAACAAGTCCTCCTTTTTCCACGGTTTGAATATCCCAGCTCTGTGCCATGCCCCTTTTATACATTGAAGGTAAATACACTTCTGCAAAAGGAACACCCGTGCATCCTCGACTATAGCTCCTCTGGGAAGCCTCTCCTCTCCTTTGTTCTCCAGATGCATTTTTAGGAATTAAGTCATCCTTCAACATGGTGTACTGAAATTGATTTCCGGGTCACAGGACGGAGGACAGAGCAGGCACAAATTAGAAAAAAATGAGAGAAGCCTAATGAAGGCTTTTTCCTTCTTACCTGTGAGAGGAAGTTGACAGTAGCCAGAAATCCCAGAAGTAATTTGCTTAAAAACTGCACACAGCCACTTTCATTTACTGCCATAAAGCAATCAGAGTGGAAGACTGGGCCACGGGGCTTGATCTGAAATGAGTTAGAATCCTCCTGCTAGAAGAATAGATAAAAAGCAGTCAGGAAACAGTGGTTCTCATGCACTTTTTCCTCTTTTGGAAAAGGGGGATTCTCCAATACGGTATTCTGTTCTGTCCCCCTTGTTTTCCACTGTATGGAGAAGGCAGCAAAATGAAAAGGGTTGTTAAAAAGCAGCTAGTCATCCATAAAAGGAGTAATATGACTGTGCAGAGATGGGGGATGCTGCTTTGACTGGAAGCTGTTGTCACATTTGCTGATACCTGAATATGTCTCTCCCTCTGTGCGCATTATCTTCCTCCCTCCAGGTTGCTGCGGCTGCGTAACCCCTGGGGTCGCTTCTCGTGGAATGGGAGCTGGTCGGACGAGTGGGCAGACTGGCCACAGCACCTCCGCCATGAGCTGATGGCTCACGGCAGCAGTGAGGGGGTCTTCTGGATGGAGTACACTGACTTTATAAAGTAATAATCATTAGCACAACATAGGTGTGATGTCGAGAAACTTTTTTTTTGGTTTGTTTACTATAAGCAGTGGACTCATTTTCACTAGGTCGTACTCAAAAATATGTTAAAGCTGTAATTCAGCTTGCTTATAGATTGTATAATCTTATGAAATAATATCTATATCCTAGTGTCCCTTGAATTCATGCTGTTGTCTACAGAAAGGATATTTTGTTATCATTACTGTGACGTTTGCTTTTTCACGGTCAGCGACTGTACCTGCTGGCATAATAGACCAGTGGCTGTGACTGGTAAAGCTGCGCTTGCAGATTTCTTGTTTGTTCCAAACATACTTGTATTAGAAGATTAAAAAGCATGACTTTCTGTTTGGAAGATTTACCCTCTACTAGCTGCTTAGAATAGCAGGCAGAATAAGGTAAACAGTCCTTTCATTGTACCATGATGGACACACGTAATGTGTTGAATGTGATGGACTGTTTGGCAATCTCATGCCTCTGTGGATTTCACTGACCATCTGGTATTGACACCGAACTGAGTTACAGTGTGTTTGTTGTCATTCTATTTTGCTTGCTGACAAGCGCATCATACACTGGTTTCCACAACATGTTGTTATTAAGAATTGTGAAGGGGGTTTTTTTGGTGCTTGCTGGAGATTTGGCAGGCAAAGGCTTAGGCTCGTCATGGCTTTCAGTGTATTTTGTCATATTAGACTAATCCTGTCACTCAGTCATACACCGCATCAAGCATTGAATAGTTTTTCTCAAGCTGTGTTTCAATGCATGCCGGCATATCCATCCCTTTAAAATTTAGCCACTGACCTTGCAGACGTTAGCAGACACTGTTGCTTCTAGCTATTAAATTGAACATGCAGGTTGGAAGGGATTGCACCACCTTCCGATTAGTAGACCACCCGCTCTACCTAATGAGCCACAGCCACTCCTAACCCCTATATACTGTATATGCCCGTATGAACAGTAAATGAATACTCATATTAAAAATGGCCAGAGTTAAGTCAGCATATGTGCAAATAATGAACTAAAACCTCAGGCTTCATATTGTTTAATATCAAGCATTTTTTTCCCCACTGCTGACTCTGTATGATGTCAGTGAGACTGGATGTCCCTAATATGGTCATCTGTTAAAACACGGCTGGCAGTGAGCACAGCAGCCCCACCTAGTGTTTAAACCGCATGTGGCAATAGCCACCACATATTGAAACTAATTTTTTTGGTGGCTACTGTGTTTTCTTTTTGGTGCCAGATGTTCCCATAATTGGATTAATGGATGGAGTGCTAAGTTATCAGCTAATGCTAGCTAGCTTGTTAGCAAGCTGCATTTGTCTTCGAAGGTCTGTGAATACACACACACACACACACACAGAATAGAGAGGTTCAGTTAATGACTGGAAGCAGCAGAGGTGAAGTCTGCCAGACTCCAGCTGCTTTTATTAGCTGCTGTGATTGAAAGGTGCCCCAAGACCCTAACTCCAGTATCCAAATGGATGAGCTATTAAAGAATTCACCCTTCTTGGAGTTGTTATGAAGGGGGAAACTATCCAAAAAGGCTGCAAATACATTTTTAATGTTATAGTCTATGGGGATTGACATGCTTGTCTGTCTCAAATGGCTCCTAGAGCAGCTGCAGTTTTTGGTGCTTCTGCATTTACTTCATTTCCCAGCTCCAGAGTTTGCCCCTTGGTTCATACCCGCTGTTGACGAGGAGCAGCCAATCACATGAAGGTTGGCTTACAGGAGAGTAGCTGCATTGGCTTGTTTCAGGCAGAAGGCAGATTGAGGAGCAATAAAGTCATGCAAAGCAACTCCAATAGAGCCCCAGAATAAAGAAATGGTTATAGTGAGGGCCCTTTACAAGCAACTCAAGCAGCCATGATGTTTCAAGAAAACTGAACTGAATTACAGATCTAATGAAACTTAAATATAATCTACAATTTTGTGCATAAATGAATAAATGAACAAGATGCCACCTACACAAAGTTTTTTTTTTTAATAACTCAACAAAAAAACTAACAGTGGAGGAAGTTCAAGCCATAAGTAGCTTGATGTAGAAGTAAATTGTTTGTACAGTGGATTTGTCTCTGAATTTATTGCTCCTCTTGTATTATTAAAGGAGCTGGACGTGAATAACAATGTGGCTGTCCTCCTGAACAGCTGCAACCTGAAAAATGTGCTCAGTCTAGATGAGAATCCCATACGTCTTTGGGCTGTTTATTGTTTTCTCTGACAGGCACATTATCTCTCAGCTTTGTATTACGTGATAAACGTACAGGCTGAGTCTCCCTACACTTGTTTTTAGTGTAAAAAAAAAAGTGGTCGGCTTTATGGACAAACAACAAGGCAGCCAGTCAAGTAAACAAATAGGGCCGATGTTGATTATTGATAACGTTTTGAAAGGTCGCGAAACACAAAAGCAGACTAAATGCAAACAAGAGGATTCCTCAGCAGACATGTTTGCCTTTTCTGATCAAAGCCAATTGTAAAACTTAAGCGTTCCCTCTTTTTCTTCCTCTCACTTCTTCCTTATTGTCAAGAAGACGAAAGTAAGATGTGAGACAGTTGTCAGAGCGAGGTTAGGAAGTGATGAAACACTGAAAAACAGACTGAAAGTAAGGAAGAGAATGTCTCTCTGGGGCCATGTCTTTGAAGAAAGAGGTCTGATATGCTAGCAAGGTAAATTGTGTTTGTACAGAAGTGCCCTCAGAGGCTATGCTAACGTTAAGGAGTTGCCTGTGATGCATACAAATAGACTTAGCCCTTGACAAGAGGAGATCAACTGGTCACACCGCTAGTATCTCAAAGGAACAGGCTCTTATGCAGGTATGGAAAATGTGAGTTATGATTTTTTTTTTTATTAACACATACATTTTTTCCCCTCCCACAGATACTTTGACTCAGTGGACATCTGTAAGATCCACTCAGACTGGCAGGAGGTGAGACTACAAGGCTGCTTCCCCAGCAAAGCCAATGGGCCGGTCACTGTCACAGCACTCACTGTGCTGGAGAGGACAGCACTGGAATTTGCTCTCTTTCAGGAGGGTAGCAGGTAAATAGTTCTGTAATCTAAATCTCAATCCACACTGTTTCCTTCATTTCTCTTTGCCTTAACCCCTTCATCATCTCCCCAGGCGCTCCGACACAGCTGACAGCCACCTGCTGGATCTGTGCATCATGGTCTTCCGCGCCTCCTTCGGTAGTGGCAACAAGCTCACTCTGGGCCGCTTAATGGCCCACAGCAAGCGAGCAGTGAAGAAATTTGTTGGCTGTGATGTTATGCTGGAGCCAGGGGAGTATGCTGTTGTCTGCTGCGCCTTCAACCACTGGCAAATGAATGTCAGCAGCACAGGGGGTCCACCCACTCCCAGTAAGTGTACAGATGCATTGGCCGCGGGCAAGGCTTTTGTGTTTGTTTGTTTTTTGCTTGTGAATATTCACTTAACAACAGCAGAACTTTTCTGTTAAACATATAGTTTTTGCCTTTATTGATTATTCTGCTCTTCTTCCCAGTCTCTAGCCCTACCAGTGGAGCAGTACGGAGGCCCAGCCAGGACTTCCCTGGCTACATCCTGGCCATTTACAGCTCTCGTCAGGTGATGGTGGAGCAGGTGGAAGCGACTGCCACCACACTGGCCGACGCTATTATTCTACTCACAGAAAACAAAGGCGAAAGACACGAGGTTAGAAAAAGAGAAGTAGAGAAGTTGCAATAATATAAACCGTATTTCTGTTAACTATCTACAGTCGTGTGAAAAATTAAGTTTTGTCAGAACTCCATGCTTCAGCAGCTTGTAGAACTCAAAGTAATGTGACTTTATCAGTTTCTCACATTGTTGTGGAGAAGTTTTTGCCCACTCTTCTTTCCAGCATTGCTTCAGTTCAGTGAGTTTTGTGGGCATTCATTTATGCACAGCCCTCTTAAGGTCCTGCCTCAGCATTGTAATCAGGTTGAAGTCTGGACTTTGTCTGGGCCACTGCAGGATTTTGATTCTTTTCCAGCCATTCTGGGGCAGGTTTGCTGCTGTGCTTGGGATTGTTGTCCTGTTGTATAACCCAGTTTGAGCCAAGCTTTACCTGTAGGACAGATGGCCTCACATTTGACTCTAGAATACTTTGGTTTACAGAGGAGTTCATGGTCGACTCGGTGACTGCAAGGTGCCCGGGTCCTGTGACTGAACAGTGAGGCCAAATCATCACCCCTCCACCACCGTGTCTGACAGTTACAAGGTGTTTGTGCTGATACTGTGTTTGGTTTTCACTAAACATGGAGTGAATTTGCTGGGACATCCAGTCCTGGAAAGTTTGTGGCATGGTGTTGACAAATGCCTGAATGCTCCAGACTAGCAAACGGACAAAACCTCTGCTCATCAACAGTTGCTGACGATCAGTTAATCAAGTGCATTTGATCAGCAGCATCCTGGCTGCTACAATACTTACCCTTAATTCCTATAGAAGCTGTAAGGGTGTACTTAGTTTTTCACAGGACTGCATAGAATCCTGTGATCACTTTGTTTTTCACATGACTGTGTATACTCATAGGGCTTTGCCTCTCTTTGTATCCGCCGTCAACTTGTCCTACATTTAACACACACAGTTTCATTGTTTTTCCAATTATATAATATTACAGTTCAGACAAGCATTTGGAAAGTTACCCAATTTAATTCTGTGTGCTGCAGCAAATTCATTTTGAAGCAACCGACTACTGCACCCTTTTAATTTAAACGAAAATATAAAGGTAGATAAAGCTCTTAACACAGAGGGAGTACCAAAGTAATCAGATGGTTTAGACTGCCAAAACTATCATATTTAACATTTTATAGAAAATCTTCTGCAGTCAGTGGCTGCCTGTAATCTTATCAAAAACAAACTTTCCATCCTCCTTGCAGAAGCTTGCCCATGGCTTTGTTGCAGCTAGTGTCAGCTTTCTCTTTTTGTGGGGTCTCTGACTTTAGTCTGGTCCTAGCTAGTGGCATAAATGTTCAGTAGGACTGAAATCAAGTAATTAACTTGTCGATGATATTCCATAAGAGCCTGCGTTTAGAGTTGTAGTCCAGCCGGATGCTGAAACGTCCTCTACAGAGTTTGGCTGAATCTTTACGCACAGGATATTCCAACCTCCCTCTGCATTCATCCTGTTGCTTCCATTGAAACATCAGTAACTCCCCGTGTGCTCGTTCCATTGGCAGTCATGCTGTACAAGGCCAAGCCATATTAGAAGCACCATCATCTCATCTTTGACAGATGAGGTAGTTCACTTTGGGTCATGAGCGCTTCCATTTTTTACTCCCCTCTTTCCTTTTTTCAGAATTTATATAAGAGTTTATTTATGGCTTATTATCGTCCATAGAAGTTAGTTCCACAGCCCTGCATCCAATGCTGGAGAACATTTTTGACACACTCTTCAAGCATAAAGGGATTTTTGTGACAACGCAAATGACACTACCATTTCAGTTTGTTTTTGTTTGGATGTGCCCAACCTCCTCAGTTACAATATTTATCCTAAATGACAATGTTCATCTCTTATGTTTGAGCCCTTTTGTGTATTAGCTTACATAGAAACATCCATCTGCTCAAGAAACACGTAGTAGCCTAGTGTTCAATCACTTCAAATCCATATAAATGTTTGTATGTAGATGCTGACCTCCTCAAACTAACGCTGAGCCTCAGTCCTCTATTGTTATTATACTGTATTTATTAGTGCGCTAAATGCACAGAACCAACAGCCCAAATTCTCATGGCCTGGATGGTTTGTACTCATGAATCTGAGGCATTCTTGCACACATCTATGACTCCTGTCCTGCCTTCACACATGAAGGTAATGTTTTCGCACATTAGCTCTTGCACACGCTAGCGCACAGCCAATCAAACCCAAGGAAACAAATTCTTCTGGCTCTTCAGAACAACACTTTCCTGAAAGTGCTGTCACATTCGGTGCATATTTTAGAGGATGACAGAGCTTTTTAAACACTTGAAATCATCTTTGTTAAATCATTCAGCTCTTCAGAAATTCACAGCTGAGCACCCAGGAGCACATGGCAGCCACTGCGTCAGCCGTAGCGTTTTAGCAGTATGGTTAAATAAAGGTTTTCGGTTATTATTAATAAATAATTTGAGCAGTCCTGAGCCGTGAAGAAAGGGAGCTTTGTGTTAGGAGCAGATAGAGTACAAGTATTGCTGAAAGCTATTTTTTTTTAGGCACTGGATGGCGTTCCTTGTGCAATTGGATGTGACAGGAAATGACAGCAGCTAAAGCAGTTTAGCTGCGCTTGTATTTGCTTTACTACAAATACAAGTGGCCCTAAAAGAGAGATCAGCAGCCACTGTTAGAGAGATAAAGTGGCAGCTGAACACAGAATGCTGGCTTTTATTGCATTTTAATACTATTAAAAAAAAAAATGCTTGCACAGAAGTGTTTTTTTTCCAGTGAAATTTCTTCAGAGTAAGCACATTTCTTTGGTTGTCAAAAGAACCAGGTCTGTTCTTTAAGAGCATTTAAGAGTCATGCTTACAGAAACGTATCCATTTATCTGCAGCGGTGCTTGGTGAATATTTGAAGTTTGCATATAGAATACAACCCTCAGAATGTGCCCCCCTTCCCCCTGTACATCTTCAGCTTCAACAATGCTTGTTCCCTTGTGTGCTCTCAGGGCCGTGAGGGCATGACGTGCTACTACCTGACCCACGGCTGGGCAGGGCTTATCGTGGTGGTGGAAGACCGCCACCCCAAATACTACCTCCACGTCTCCTGTGACTGCACTGACAGCTTCAATGTGGTGTCCACACGCGGCAGCCTCAAGACCATTGACAGCGTCCCGCCTTTGCACAGGTACACAGACTGCTCTCTCTTTTCCTTTTTTGCACACACAAAGTCAGAAAAGATAACAAGCGAAAAGATTAAATTCTCAGGGAACATTTATGTGCAGCAAATATCCACCACACTTTCACTCTTATATAAACACTGTGATCCCACAGGATTAGTGCTCTGTATTTCTTAATAAACTACCCCAGGCTGGTCTCAGCACATTTAATATCTGCTTTTGTTTCCCTGGTCTCTGTTATATTTGCACTACTCTAGGCAGACACCTGCAGAATCAAGCGTGCTGGAGCAGTTTACATGTTTATTAGTTTCCTGGGTGAATGTTTAACAGCATGGCATCTTACAATAATGGAAATTTTAGGGCTTTTCCTGTCACAAAGTTATTGCCCATATAATGGGAAACTTAAAAATTCACCATGGAAGAAGCTTTTCTTGCCATTTTCTCCATCTAACAAGAAAATTGTCACTTCACTTGCTAAAAAGCACCACACTAATCACAGTCTTAAATTCTCATATTTAAATCACTTGCTTTATACGATTCAGAGGTGACATAATTTAGCAGCACTGTAATGATATTCAAAAGATTATATCCAATTCAAATTCATAGAGGTGTGAATAACACACAGTCACAGGCAGCAAGCCTTTATTTCTCACCATATGTCACCATATTATCTCATTTTGTAATGAATCATTGGTGCTGATTAATCAGCTTGGCTTTCTCCAAGTGTAGGTTTAACTGAGCAATTCTCAGATCATTTCAATTCAATTAATTGAGACTTATTTTAATTATTTTGAGACTAGAGTGGGATGAAAAGACTGTGGCGCGCTTGTCCATCAGCAGTCATTAGATGACTATCGTAGCCGTTTATTTTGCCACTCTTCATCTGAAATTAGTGGTGTCACTGCACTTTTTTTTTTCCTTTTGATTTTTTGTTTTCCATTAATGCGTGATTAACTTAAGTGGCGCTGCACTTTTCTCCTAAATGAGGAGGGAGAGTCCAAAGGAAAACGAAAAAGAGTAATACTGGAGAGAGCTTTGTTTTTAGTAAATGAAATTGAACCCCTTCCTCGCTCAAGTCTTTATCATGCAGTCTCTTTTTTTTTCCACTGTTCCATACGCAAGGCAGAGAACACTGTATTCGTATTCACTCTACATGTGCTTGAACTGCCTTGACAAAAGCCAGAAGGCTCTCTTTTTTCCTTAATGCTCTCTGTCTCTCCCTGCAGGCAGGTACTGGTGGTGCTTTCTCAGCTGGAGGGAAATGCCGGCTTCTCCATCACCCATCGCCTGGCTCACCGCAAGGCAGCCCAGGCCTCCCTGGGAGACTGGACCCCCACCAAGGCCACACACAGCCCCCAGCTCACCCCGGACATTGATGGCCTGCACCGGCCCCGGCCTCTATGACCACCGCCCATTTTAGCCCATGTTGACCTACTCAAGTCCAGCAAACTGTCAGACCACTGGAAAATCAGACAAGGTTAGGCAAGTGGTATGTGGAGTCCTAAAACAGAGAAAGATGCATTTTGAATGTGAAGCATGATTTTGGGAAGCGTTCATTTGCTCTCTTTCTAATGCTCCATTAATGCTCGAGTCTTTGTCCGGACCACACACGCTCTGTCCCTTGCCAATTGGATGTGCCATTTCAGGATGAAATGAGGGAAGTGAGCTTCATAAAGTGACAGGGGCATACTTAAAAAAACAACCCTCTCCCCCCAGCACCTTAGAGGATCCAGTTCTGACTACTTTAAATTCTGGACATTTTGGATAGCTGGCAGCACCTGCTGTATGTGAAACGGATGTCAGCCCTCAGTTCGGTATGCTTGGAGACGACCCTGCTTTCAAACAGTTACAGGGAAAAAAAACACGCCGGGGTGGGGTGCTGAAACTACTGAGCCATTGACTGGCCCACAGACCGTGAGCCAATCACCAGATCAGACACTTCCCCTACCCCCCTACGACATCCACAAAGACAGCTAGCAAAGTGGTGAGACTTCTGGGGAGAGTTTCTCACCCATCCTCAGTATGGTACTTTATGAGCCAAACCCAAGTGATTTTACCCATAGTAATACATCTCCTGTTTATAATTTTGAAAAAAAAAATTTTGAAAGCATAAACCTGTTAGTATAAGTTTAACTTGTTTTATACACAACCCTCATTGCCGCTTGTCCATATTTGTGTTTTTTTGAGGTTGTTGACAAAGCCATCATTCATACAGTACTGTTCCCTCTCTGTGGCACACACACTTTAGCTCAGGACCAAACCCGTGATTTGTACAGTAAGCCAGATTGACAGGTGGATGGTGTCCAAGAAGCTGCAATAGCATCTTTTCACTGTTGTCTCTGCTGTTTGTGGTGTAAGAGGTGCTGCATTTGTAGAGAATTGTGTGGCGTCTGGAAGGTTTTATCTTGTGAGTTACTGAGACATAATAGAATTCATTCAACAGCTATTACATTTTCACTCAGCCTCAGTTTGGGGTCTCATCGCTGGAAGGGTTCTCTCGTCCACCTTAGAAAGCAGTTTATATCTTTACACATAAATTAACATATGTTAATTTACATGAGTCTTGCACTCGAGGTTTGTAGCACCCAGCAATTAGCGTCTGATCTTGTTCGGTACAGAAGGTGAGTTCAGTGTCTGTTTCCCACGGTTGCACAGTTTGCCAGTATGTCAGTTTACACTATGGAGTGCTAAGGGAGTACTAGAGTCGCTATTGGCTGTTTGAACAGTCAGTTTGCCATGGGGGAGCTCTTAAGAGGAGCTGCCGAGTTTACTTTGGGAGGGCAGGGACCACTTTTGTTTGCTTGCGTGCAGCGCGAGCGTCTGGGCAATCCTCCCACAAGAATACACTGACAGCTTGTTAGTAACAACACAGAGTCCTCGTGAAATAACAAATTATCATTTTGTCAGACTCGGTGCACACACAACAAGACAGGAAAGAGACCCCAGGGACAAGTTGTGACACAGAAAATAGTTCTCGGAGTCTGGTCTGCACTGTTTCAGGGGATAGCTGTTTTCTGTGGGTCCTTATATGAGGTCCCACACATTTGTTATTGCGAGCTTTTTCAGTGTCAAAGCCATTACTCCTTATTCATCACGTCCTCACCATGGCAACATAGATGTCTCATCAGACAGAGAGCGGAACGATTAATGTGGTACTATAGAGACAGGATGGAGTGGGAGACTTTTTTTTTTTTTTTAAGTAAAAGATGTCTTACTATTAATTGTGTAGTGAAATGGAGAAAAACTTGAAACCTAATGAGCAAAAATCCTCCAGCATTCATACAGCTAAGTAGGAAAAAAGTTTTTGTATCTTAGTCCTTTTAAATGTAAGCATTACAAGTTTCTCAATGATAAGATTCACTTGCATCATCTCATCCGCATTGTCCTGTTTCTTGTTTTCTATTTGTTTTGTTTTTTTAGTCATTGATGTTATATAGCTGCACTGTTTCCCAATGCTTGCAGTCCTCTTCTGCACGTTGGGCCATACTTCACGACGGCCGCGGGACAATTTGCAAGCCGCTCCAGCGGTGCAAAGTTTCTTTTTTTTTTAACGAAACCTGAAGCTGAAGTAATTGTAAATATGCTTTCCAAAGAAACATGTGTAATGACCACTTTCAGATGCCTGGCCCTGTGTGCATGTGTGAATGTGTGCGGTCGCAGCCACGTAGCTGTGCGAATCCCGTGTCTAATTTATTCGTACAAGTGATTTGCAGCCCTGCTTTCTAGCGAATACCAAGCAGAAGCTGGTGAATGACAGATAAAGGAATGTAAAGAAGCTCCGTGGCTTCGCTCTGAGCCCAGATGTATTGATATGAATTGATGTGAACCTGCACTGAAACATCTGCAAAGGCACCTCAGAATCAAGTGTCACTGCTGGATCACTTTACATTTACATGAGTTTAAGTTTTGTTTCATTTTTTTTTTTTTTGTAATTTTCTTTTCTTCTTTTTCGGACTCTTTCTGGTCTTCTGTTAGGTTGTGTTGGTAGCACTTCTGTGCTTTAGGAGCGCCCCCTGCTGCTTAATAGAAAACAGCCAGAGAAGAGGTGGTCACTGACAGACCGATCAACACACACCAACTTTCTCTCCCCTCTCCTTTGTCCAGTTCCCTCATTGTAAATTGTACAGACTGAAAACTTAAGTCAGACTAAGGATTAAAAAATAAATAACTGACCCTTTTGAAAAAATGTAAGTATGATGGTAGATACGAAAATTAACCTATTGCTGAAAAAAAAAAGAACTCTGACGAATGTGATATATATAATTGATCCTTTTTTGGGAGTGGGGGAGGGGTATATGTGTACAAAAATATGTATGTTTAATTTTCATTCTCAGGTTCCAAAGGACCAAATAAATTTTTTTAAAATAATAATTTGTTGGTTCTTATTATTTATCAATTATGTATACAGCAAAAAAGGCATTTTTTAAAATTACATTTTATTTTTCTTTGGTACTCAGGAATAACCTGATGCATGCACATATTTTATTTTTCTGTTCGGGATGTTATACTTGAATAAAAAGATGAAGTCAAGCCTTTCAAGCGGCAGGAAAAACACTAATGAAAGAGCGATGTATTTACATATCAAACATGGTTTTTGTTTTTTAGCGTATACATTGGTTCCTTTACTGCACTTTTCATTGAGCTTCACAGATCTGCTTTCTGATGTGTTTATCCGTTTCTGGCCTGTAATGTGCCTCTTTTCATCTCTGAACTCCCTCTCCCCTGCTGAGGACTTTTTTTTTCTTGCTGAATATATTTTACATGTCTTTGGTCCATAAACTGCTCTAGCATATGAACCCTCACCCCTAAATTCCTTTTTTGAATCTTCACCCCCTCCTCTCCCTTCTTTTTCTAAAAATGTCCTGCTCCCCACTCCACTCCACTCCACTCCACTCTTCTCTTCTTTGGCTCCTGCATTCTCCTCCAAGGCAGACCCCCCCCCCCAACCTCACCTCATATGACTGGAGTCCCCAACCCTCCCTTCTCCCACTTTGGCTCCGTTTTGCAAAACCCAGCAGATACATCAGGAAGGCTCTATGAAGTCGTGACGTCCAGCATAAGGAGCTGCCAGTCACTTTACTGTACTGAGAACCAAGAAGATTCATCTAGAAGGGCCTCTGCTAATCTGGAAATAAAGGTACGACCACTAAAATGTCTTCTGACATAGCGAAGGCACCTTCATGCTTACAGTAATGCTTAGTCTAGGCTAGTCAGTGGAAGGTCTATGTATGCTAAAATCCAAACAGAGGTTGAATATATAAAGAGAGAGAAGTGAAAACTTGCCCACTCATGGGAAACCTGTTCATTTCCAGCCCCGTGCTTCCCTGGTTCTGTGAAGATATGAAGTAACTAATTAGATATAAGCCTTTCAATTTAGTCTGCAGACGTGATAAGGCGAAATCACTCCCAAACTTGGTATGAAATTGAAAAGATACAGTATCCCTCAAAGTAGAAGAAAACTTTTTTTTCAGGGAAGAGGAGTGCTGTGAGTACAAAAGAGAAAGTGAAGCTTATTTATTTTATTTTATTTTTTAAGTAGTTGCATAGTTGCACGCTGCTTGAAGTTTAGTGCAAGGGGAACATCTTCAGCTGCTTATAGATGGATATACCTATTTGGTCATAATCAGCACTAGTGGGACATTGCCGCCACGCATTATTATTATTTTAAGTACAATTTCAGCATCAGCTCCCAGTAAAATCTAAAGAAAGACTGAAAGAGGTATGTGAACCAGAGATGCATGAGTGCCACCACCAGATGATTACATTTCTCTCTCGTCTTGTCCAGCCAAGTAAATAAATCATTTGACATGCAATCGGGGGGACATGAGATATCAGGATCTCCATGAAGGGCAGAGGCACTATGACTCATCTCGAAGAGCATGCATAAATGGAGCCTCGGCTTGTCTTAGACTTGTGTGAGCTTCTTTTCATGAGTCGTCATCGGGGCTATCGGGCCAAAGAGTGTATGGGAGTCCCCGTGAATGTGTCTCCTTCACAGCATTTCACATAAGTCCGTCTTGACATTGATACAATGTATAATAGGAAGGAATCTGTACAATGCTGGTTAATGTGATGCCAGTTTGACTGTCGCTTGGTGAAAATGTGGATCTGAAATAACCTTGATGAGTCCAATACACCTGCTAACCCAGTCATCATAAAGCAGTCAGTGTGGTGGTAGTGTAGTGTTGGGTTGGTAGTAAATATGGTATGGAACGGTATGTATCCCTCCACCAGAGTCCACATTTCCAGCCCTGCTTCTTCTCATTTGTCAGTCCAGCCACTGGCTTGGCTCTGTGTCTGTTACTAAGCAGATAACACAGAGAATATAAACCCGTATGTTCAAAGAAATGTTAAATGTAGGTTCAAGTTATTTAATGCTTCATTCTTCTCCAGTGGAAAGTGTAGGCCACGAAATGGCATCCCAGATCCCAGCACTCCCACAGTCCTACGCTCCAGGGACTGACAGCATCTTTTCTGACCAGTCTGGCTTTTACTCTCTGGACTCCAACATACCTGGGCTTTCTAAGGTGATTCTCAACAAGCTCAACTTAAAGGACTACAAAGAATACAGGTTTCCAGATTTCTTTTTTTCTTCTTCACTTTCATAACACCCAGACTTGGAACGCATGCATTGCTGTGACTGGTTGCACTTTAGAAATTTGCACTAATTTCATATGCCCCGTGTGCTCAAAAGTTCCCCTTTAATGTTACTTTTAATACCTGAAATTCCTGAACATGTGTCTTGCTTGGCAAATGATCAGTGTCTGACTCTAATCAGGACTGCACTGGAGGGGAAGGCTAAAGGAATCTCATTCCGCAACTACAAAGAGATGTTCCAGAAGATGGAGGAAACCTTCAAGTTCTGCACCGGCTGCAACAAACTCCCCGAGCACCTCGCTGAGGGACAGACCCTGAAACGCTGTGTGAAGTGAGTGCAAAGCTGCAAGCTTGAGAATGACAACAGAGATCATAAGTGGTTTAACTTTAAAAGGTGCCCCGCTGAGTTTGATTTACAGCATTCCATCATTAACATTGATCAACAATAATCGTCGTTTACAATCAGAATATTTTAGGGAAATTAAATCCCCACTGTTCTCTGGACATTTCTGTCACCACACAGGCAGGATGCTGTTTTGATGTTGTTGTCCAATAGCTGTCATGTGTGAGGCATTACCAGCTGCCGCTGTATCAGCAGCGGAATGATAAGCCACCCAAGTGTGGACAGCACTACAGAGGTGGATAATGGCCAATGGCAAATATAGCTAAGTCCCCTGACTGTGATTCATCTCCCTGCAACTCTGCAGCTTATTAAGAGCAGCTTAATGCAGTTCATATGTCACACCATCAGAGAGTGTGCTCAAGGAGTGTACTGAGGAAAAAGCAGTAGAAAACACTGTGGTGCATTTTCATGAGCACCTAATTGTCTTTGTGCCTCATTTTTCCTCCGGCTCTCTGCTTCCTTTCTCGCTCTTTTTCTGTCTCTGATTCACACAGACTCATTCATGCCGTCTTGCATGTGCATTCCCTTGAAACTCTCAGCTGCCGCTGCCTCCATCTTCCCAATCACAGGAGGCGTTTAGGCATTTTAGGCATACAAAAAGAGAAATTCTGAAAAGTTATTCCCTTGAGACCTCTGACATTAGAATCACCACCAGCAATGAAGTAGTGCTGCCTTTCTAATACCTTCCAAATTCTCATTCTGTTTCACTTTCCTCTATTTATTAATCTCTGCAGAAATGGTTTACACTTTAAATTTCAAGGGCACCTTGTTTTCTCACCTTGTTTTGATTCACTTTTTCCACCTATAAGCCTCTTTTGGAGAATTAGTACCCACAATGTGCACCATGATGGAACGTGGCGGCTGATAAATGATTTTATGTAAATGTGGGTGCCTCTGAGGCTACAAATGATTGGAAGGTAAAGTAATATAGTCTCCCAATGCACCAAATGCTGCTAGCTGTCAGACCTCTAATCCAACACAGTGCCTCATCATTGTGCATGCTGTGTGACAACACAAAGGCCTGCATCCATACCAAGAGGTCATAAATTCCCACTTCCACCTAACGTGCCCCCCCCCCTTTTTGCCAGCAGCTGTCTAAATCAAGACTGAATTCCTCTTCAGTCTCATGGCCAAGATGTTGGTTCTTTGTGTAAGAAGCTATTTATGATTTGGCACAAACAAAACATTCTAACTTGTGGTCTAATAATAAAGAAGCTATCTCGATATACATTACACTTGATGGAATACTAAAATGTTTATTATGTTCCTTAACTAATATATAGGGCTTAATTTAGCATGAAAGATCTAAAAGGTATTTCAGTTTTGGTCTGGAGCAGTACAAGATTGGGTGACCAGATCCCAACACACACTAAATGTGAGACAAAGTGTATATATGTGCAGGACAATGTAGGACACTAATGCTGAAAGGGTTAAATATACTTTACATATGACATATATACAGTAAACATAAAGGAAACTAAAGTAGTTTCTTGATAGTCTTCCAGATCTCACATATTCTCCTTCTTCTTCCAGTAATTCTTTACTGAAATAACTGTTATGTTGTTATGCGTAGCTTGTGACTCTGGGGTGGCTTGCATTTTTCCACCCTGGGGGTACCGTAGGCAGCATAAGATGGTGATGGTCTCTTGGCAATTTGAATTTCTGTGGACCCACCAACAGACAGACTGCTGGAAATGCAAGTGTAAGGCATGACTAGTTTGGAGAAGTACAGACTCACAGATAAAGTAATGCTTTTGTGTACCATGCCCCCCCCCCAAACACACACACACTTTCTGAACTTGATTTTTCACTCCGTTATTATTTGTCTCTTGTTTTCCAACAGGTGTTTGAATGTGTACTACTGCACTAAGGACTGTCAAAGAAAGGACTGGCCTCAGCATAAAAAAGTTTGCAAGATATTGCGACTGGTGGCGATTGATAGACTGGTGGAGTGGCTAATGTTCACAGGTGAGAAATTACAAGGTGGTGCTGCTGAAATTAAAATTAGCCCTCAATGGCATGAATTTTATGAGCATTTAATCATTTAACTTACATCTCCCTTTATAAAGTCCTTCCGAAATCCCAGCACGCACACACCCCCACACAAACATGTACACACATCTTCATTTACATACACACACTATTGCTTACCCACACGCATCGCATATGTGGTGCCCTTAACTGACCCCTGACCTCGTAACTGTTCCTCCAAACCTGATTCTGGGGTCCACTTTTACTCTCACTCACATCATTAATGATATATTGTACCACCCTTACAGGAGACCTTCCCTTTCCTACCGAGAAGTGGTCCAAGTCAGCTGGTGAGGTGAAGAACTGGGATGACTGGCTTTCCATGCAGGGGGACCTTACGCCACGTCTGGACACCGTCTTGTCTGGTGCCAACATGGCAACCCTTTGGAAAAATCGCTGCAGCTCTCATTTGACTAGATGATGCTGCCCTGCAACAATCCTTATGGCGAATTCAGAGCGAGTTCCTCTCTCGAGTTCTCACAGTGGGTATGGCCGTGCAACACTTTAAGCTGGACCCTTATGCCAGACCACTCACTATTCACCTAGCAGGGGCATCGCACAATGAGACCATGGGCGCAAGACTGACTGACTTTGATGAGCTGAACCGCATGTTCCCTGGTCACCAGGGCATAGAGATAGTGATGGTGGGACCTGAGGTGATAGACGGCCCCATCATGAGACCTCCTCT
This sequence comes from Pterophyllum scalare, assembly GCA_024447675.2. Classification (NCBI taxonomy): domain Eukaryota; kingdom Metazoa; phylum Chordata; class Actinopteri; order Cichliformes; family Cichlidae; genus Pterophyllum; species Pterophyllum scalare. The sequence goes on along the minus strand of JAMQGT020010923.1, from coordinate 89,512 downwards.
CAGGGCGTTTGGCCCCAGGCAGAGAGTCTACATCAGCGCCTACAAGGGCCTTTACCATCAGTTCTGGGAGGATGTGGTGGAAAAAAGAGGAAGCAGCCAAGCCAGATCTGGTGGTTGGATTTCATCCTGGTATGTGTTCTAAACCGACTACCAAACATCAACAAATAGGACCATTTTGAGAAAATTTTTAGAGAGGCCTGAATTGAAAATTATTTTAAATTAAGATCTTAATGTTTGCTGCAGCTATTTGGTCAGCTGCCTCCCTTTATGTGTGTCTGGCAGTTACTTCCTCCAGAGAACAGACAAAGTAGGAGACCTGCAACTCACTAGATCTGTCCTATTCATTAGTGCCAGGCTTTTATTGGGGATTTGGGTGATTAAGGGGAGCAGCTGTGAAAGAGTTTGGCTTGAGATCGCTGGAGTCAGCATAATGTTAGTAAGCTCTCCTTTTAAAGAAGTGTTTCAGTCTATCACTGCTTGCCCCTGTTGTGTGCAAAATCACTGATCTGAAGCAGTCGGAGGACCGCTACGTTTAATGCTTTTGCAACAGAACACAAAGGGTAACTGCTCACAGCGGCCTGAGAGTCTTGACACCTGGCTTCTTATTTGTCCACTTTCACTGACAACCACCTCATTAAAGAGGCACTATAACCCTACACCTCATAAGCTTTTGCACTCAGCCTGTTCTTTGACCCTTTAACCTGCAAATCAGCAGTAAAGCCCCGACCCAAAATGTACCCGTAACCCAGGCTCAGTTATCACTGCAGGCTCCAGTGGAGCTAAATATACAGGAATCAGTCATCCTGTGAGTAAACTGCCTGAGAGCCTGGCTGCATTTCATACTGCAAAGCTGGCAGAGCACTGCATTATGACACTGTTTAGGTGATAGGCGCGCAGGCAGTGTGACGAAAGGAATAAAAAAGGTGTATGGGTGTGTATGTGCTAAAGTCACAAGAGAACTGGGGAAGGGGAGGCTACTGGAAAAACACATTTACAAAAGAAACAGGGGAGACACTGACCTTTGAGAATAAGAGGGAAGCGGTAATGTCAGCTTTCAGAAAGGAGATTGATGCGGCTGTGTAATATTATCCATACAGAGATACAACCCGCAAAGCAGGTGCCTCATAAATGCAAAAAACACCCCCATGGATTGCTTTTTGTTATCTGTGAAATAAACTGAACTTTTTTTTTCTTTTTTTTTTAAACCAGGCAACAAGAAAATGTCCATTATCATTAATAATGACCATATGGCCCAAATTTTCTCCACTGCCAGGCAATTATGGCAGTCGTTAGCAGTCAGACTATAGCCTCTCTTTGTCACTTTATCTCCTGGGGTATGGTTTAATCCTCAGAACACTTATTCTGTGTTAACTGCTTTCTCATGATGATAAGTGTAACCACTGGGATCTTCATATCCCAGAATGCATTAATACAATTGAAATCCCCTCCTCCTGCAGTCTGAGCTCCCTGGAAAGACAAGGCAGATGTCTAGTAACATGATGCCATCTTTGTGCCATTACTGTCACATTACTAGTGTACACGCAGCATCTGCAGCACGGTGCAGCTGAAGGTTTAAAACATGCACATTTTGCCCCACCCCCACCCCCTTTCTCACATCCATACTTTTCCTTCAATGTTCAGTAAAATAAAATTACATCCTTTTCTTAGGCAAAATAATAATGCAAGTCTTCATTTGTCAGCGCAGGAAAATTCTCTTGTTTGCTCGGTTTTGTCTCGCTCAAGGACACTTAAGCTGGATGGATTTACAGTATTTGCTGCCATGGCAGGCTGGAACCTCGCTAAGCTGGTTGAAGGGCAAACTTTTCACCATAATACACCCCGCTGCTCAAAAATCGGACTTCTGATATAACCCAGAGTCAGGGGAAAGCGACATCTGTCAGTTAATATACTGGAGGATTATGTACCCAACCCGTCCTAAATGTAGCTGGACTGCTGTGACTGTCTGTGTGACTGACTGAGAGTAGCACACATTTTCAGCTGGTATGGTGCGGGTTAAGATTTAACAAGCTTCCCAATGTCCAGCTAAAGCTCTCAAATGAGGTCTGCATGCTTGTAGCAAAACTGCTGTCTTCATATCAGCACCACAGGTATGTCAGCATCAGTAAAGCTAGATTATATAACAGTGTTTACTTGAGACCTCAAACCTAACACCTGTCAGAGAAACACAACAGCCAGAGTTTCTTTAGTTTATTAATGAGATTAGGCACGCCCAGAAGGGATTGTGCTCCAGCTAACAAGAGAAACACATGGTTTACTGGAGCCTAATCAAGTCTACTCTTTTCGATCTTTACCTCACCTGGGAAAGATACCCGACTGTTTCTCTGTCAGTCTGTCTTTTGAATGTTGTAGCTTCCAGCTTTTTTTTCTTTAAAGAGCGAAGCATCTTGCAGGATAAGATGCGCATATTCACTTTGCTGGGATTATTCTGGAGGATGGGGAAAAATAAAAGGTAGACAGAAATATGACTCAAATTATACCGACACTCTACTCAGATCGTTGACGAGTACGATGCATCTTTGTAAAAACTGGACTCAAATCAGTGCTGTGTTTATGTCTTGCTTTTACTGGCAAAATGGTTTTAACAGTGAAACGGGTAACAGGCCCTAAGCAAAACTGACACGGATTATTTTATATTTCTAACAATTCATACATGTGTTGGACATGTTTATGAATATACAAGTTCACATTCACAAATATTGACTTACTTGTTTTTAACTCAGGGTTCCACGCTAACCAGGGTCTGGTAGAGGGCTGGCTACCCACTCTTCTGCTGCTCAGAGACTATAACATCCCTTCCTTCTTCACCATGTTCAGGTAAGTCATGCTCTTGTGGCTCTAATTGCTTGTATCACATGTTATAGCAGGCTTAATAATACCTTTCGCTCTCTTAGCTCTTGAATATTTGAAATTCTTTGTGCTTGAGGGACCTCATTAACTTGTTTTGTATACCATCTGCTACCTCCTCCAGAAAAAAAATGTCAGAACTGATCATTTTTTTTAATACTTTCCTCCTCTATGTCAGAGTCTTGTTAATGAATATACAGTGCTGTGCATAGGTCTTGACCCACCCCTCTTTTCTTTATGTCTTACTAGTGCTAGGAAGATGGGAAATAACTGCAGAGATTTATAGAAACACTTGCGAGCATAAATGGAAATACAGCATATTCAGGAATCAGTCTTCAGGAATAGTTCTGAGGGACATTCAAAGCTCTTCTTTTGTTCCATTCTCTGTTGAGATGATGCCACACTGCTTCAGTAAGGTTGAGGTCCTGGTGCTGGGGAGGCCAGTCAATGACTGATAGTGTTCCACTGTGTGTTTTAATATCCAGGTATGTTTTTACTGCACTGGCGGTGTGTGTGGGATCATTGCCATGCTGAAAAATGAAGCTGTTGAAGCTTTCCAGATGGATGTACATTTCATCAATTTTTTAAGGACACACTGCACAGTATTTGGTCTCTGTACTGCTCACCTAACTGACCTCATTACCTTAGGGTTGGTATCTCTCCCCAAGACCCAGATTACATGTGAGCCCTCCACACCAGTTTTCTATTTTTACAAAAGCCAAGTTGAAGAAAAGATTTGTTTCTTTTGCTGCAGGAGCTCTAAACAGACTCCCCCCCGTAGAGTAGAACTGGATGCAATTGCAGAGTTTGGTGCTGTTGTCTTTCACCATTGTTGATGTTGTTTCTCCAGAATGTCTGCTTTCTTGTAGCTTTTTGTGTTTCTTAGTCTCCCACAGCTCGCACACAGGGATAATAAAAGTAAACTTCAACCTACATTTAGTATCTTCACATCTCCTTTGTCTCCACAGTGAGATGGAGCTCAAGCACTCACTGCGGATTCTGCTGGAGCTGGAGATGCACATCAGGGACAGTGGACCCAATCCATTCACCTCACAGAAACCAGAGCAGGTTCAAGCCTGTCCTAACAAACCCCCAGTCTACTGCAACTCTCATTACACCTGCTTCCAAGGACTGCTGCCACAAGGAGACCTTGAGGGCCAAAGTGCAGATGATTAGAGCCCACAGTGAAACCCATGAAGGTAAATAAAGGCTTGTTTGAGCTTTAAAGAAGAAGCTGATTTGTGGGCTTCCTGAAATCATTGGGGGACTTTCCTCAACCTGTCAGAGGTGAACATTACTCTGCTGGACATTGAATAATATTTTTGGCATGAGGCGAGGAAAAATTCAACTTCACTCCTTCCATAGTGTGTATTAACACTATCCTTTAATTCTGATATATTTAATAAACAAGGCAGATTTCAGCATTTCTGGGACAATAGCACCAGTGGATCTCAGAGGTTTCTACTCTGTTAACTGCCCGGGGTGACATGACTGTTGGATATAAAGAGTCATTGTTGTTCATACATTATGAGACCAAAATGAGTTCAGTCATCACTTGATGACTTCCTGTGATTTATTCTGTTGCTAGAGCAATTCCCAAATATCACACTGGCTGCACATGCATATGAATTTACCATACAAGCTCAAATGAAGCCTAAATGAACAATAGTGTGACACAGAGGCTGAGTTTCCTTTAAGATTCATGATGATTGTTAGTTTTTCTATTTTATTGTGCAGTTCTGTCTCTCCTTTGTTGCTGAACTTTGAATGGTGAGTTTTAAACAGTGAGATGTTCTGCTGAGGAACATTAAATTAACCTTCCTTCATTAACGGCTCTGTTCACTGTGTGCTGTCTTTTTATTAAGGGCTATTATCATATATAGCAGTTTTAATAGTGCCAGTTGTATAAGCATGGAAAATATAATAAACAGGCCATGGATTACTGTATTGTATTTTTTTAAGTAGGATACACATAGGATTTATCCATCTGCACTTAATGAAGGTCTGTATAGACAAGCAACATTTACTTGAAGGATATGTTTTATTTACTATGGAATAAACAACAATTACCATACATTAGCCTTTGCTCTCCCACACTCCATCTGCCTCTCTTAAAAAAACACCATGAACCACATTGTTAAAACTACCATAAATCAAGTTATAGGCGGTCTGACACAATCTCCACAAAACTGAACAATATTTTTTTAATCTAACACTATTAATTGCACAATTCTGCCTCAGTAGAAAATGCCACACAACACATAGATTCACTATAAAGAAAAATGTATCGTTTCAGCCTCAATCAAACTGAGATTCATAATCTTCCACTAATTTGCCAATATTTCATTGATAAAACACCTTAAATATTAATTATGGAAAATATAAAGTCACTTAAGTATGGGATCCAGTATCTTATAGTAATGACCTCCTCATATAACTGCCAGTCACTTTATTAAGTACAACTGTTCAACAGCTTCTTAACAAAAACCACAAGGCGGCAACCCAGTGCATTTAGGCATATGGACATAACCAAGGTGACCAGCTGAAGTTCAACCCGAGCTTAAGAATGGGCAAGAAAGGATTTAAGTGACTTTGATCGTGGCAAGAATTGTTTCTTTCTTTACTGGGATTTTCCCCAAACAGCCATCCCTAAGGTTCACGGAGAATGGTTCGAAAAGGAGAAAAAAAATCCAGTGAGCATTGGTTCTCTGAGCAAAAATGCATCTCTGAACACAACCTTGAAGTGGATGGGCAGCAGAAGACCACATCTGACTGAGGCTACAGTTCACACAGGCTCACCAAAATTAGACAACAGAGGATTGGAAAAACATTTCCTGGTTGGATAAGTCTCATTTTCAGCAGCAACGTTGAAACAAGCTACATGAAAACAAGGATCCATCCTGCTTTGTATAAATGGTTCATGCTGCTGGTGGTGATGTAATGGTGGGTAGGTGTGTGTGTGTGGGGGGGGGGGTATTGAATATTTTCTTGGCACATGGGATTTGGTGGAACGGGAGATTCTGTGGAGCCAACAGAATCTGCAGCAACTGAGTGATGCTAATGTTTGCAGCACCTTGTTGAATCTATGCAGTGATGAATTAAGGAAGTTCTGCAGGCAAAAGGGGCTCCAGCGTGGTACTGGCAAGGCGTACCTAACAAAGTGACCGGTGAATGTTCATTAAAGACACTTTAAATATGTCCCTCTTTGGGTCAAAATAAAAATGCACTCACTAATTGCACTCTGTTGAACATACCGCTGATTCTCTGGCAGTTTGAGGTTGTTTCTAGTAAATGGGCCTGATAGTGCGTCACTGACCTCTTGTGGGTGAAAATTGTAGCACAAGGCTATAGAAGACACGTCATGAAGGGTCTAAGGCATGTCCTGGATTAAAGGGAAAAGTGTTTCTTTATAGCTTTCTGCCCCAGAGGCTGTTTTCTTTTTTGTATCATTTTCAGGTGCAATTTCAGGTTTACAATTTAAACCATAGGCTATTATTATTATTACTGATTTATTTGTGGTTAAAATGTATTAAACCTGTGAATTATTGCAATCTGTGTGTTTATGGGGTGTTTTGGCATGAAACATGTTTCTACTTTTATTTATTTATTCATTTATATACTCACAAGAGTCGGACCATTCCTGACTCTTGTGAAGTCAGGAATGGTCTGGAGTTGTCAGACGTTTCTAGAGGGCAGAGCACAGGTGCTATATCTGGCACAGCAACCCCCCCGACAGGCCACTCGCATATCATAAAACCAGAAGAGCAGCAGAGGAAGCAGCTGAAAAGCGTCTGTGTCACACTCATTTGCTCAACTCAAGATGACGGAAACTGAGAGGTGAGTGGAATCTGTGCAGTGCATTTTTAATTGTACATTAAGTATCCTGGGGCACTGTGAAATTGGCCGGTCTGAATGGCATTTTCAGATGCTACTACTGCATTGCCATCCCAGCCTGTTTCAAGGTTTGCTTTGTGGGTTTTCTGAATATAAAACATACTTTATATACAATGTATGGTTGTTCCACTTGTTACAAGTTGTAACAATCAAGCTTAAAGCAGTATACAACCTGTATACTCCAGTCTGCCCATTCAATATTCCACTCCTCCCTCCTACCGCTGACCACAGAACAAAAGGGTATGCCTTTCCGCATTATTAGTGGTTATACATTTGTCATCTTCATAACACATTAGATGCAGGTTTCAGCACCTGATCAGTTGTATTCCATTAATCTTTATTAGTTTTAATCTTCCTTTCCAGGGCTGTTCAGGTGGCGAAGGGTAAACCCGCGACTTTCCGGTCCCAAAAAGAAATGTTTGAGAAGATGGAGGAATCATTCAAAATCTGCGCTTGTTGTGAAAAGCGACCGAATCAACTTTCAAACCCACACAACCTAAAGCGTTGCTCCAGGTAATGAGAAAAAACCCCAAAAAGCAATCCATTTAGATTTTATCCACTGAGTCTGTGCTGCCAGTAGAGACAACTTTTTGTTTTCCTCTTCCACTTCAGGTGTCTGAATGCTTACTATTGCTGCAAAGAGTGTCAGAGGGAAGACTGGCCCAAACACAAGAAGTTCTGCTCCCAGCTTCGACTGGCTGCCATCGACAGAGTTGTGGAATGGCTTGTGTTTAAAGGTAAAGAGGGGTCATCATAGCAGAGAGCTCCACATTTGATTTAGGAGATTTTTTTTTTTTTTGTGCCAGGTGTCCAAAGGGATTTGTGTCTCCTTTTGGGATTAAACTGGGGATCTTCTGCTTGCTGTGCAGATGTGTAAACCACTACAAAATTTTCTATCATATGCTAAAGTAATAATCTGCATTCCAAAAACAAAATGGGCAAACTGTTTTAACCTCGGCCAAACTGTTAGTTTCATTTATCAATTTTCTTTTCTGTCTTCAGGAGACCTTCCATTTCCCACAGAAAAATGGTCAAAGCCCCAGTCAGAGGTTAAGGATTGGGATGACTGGCTTGCCATGCAGGGAGATCTCACAGCACGCCTTGATCCCATTTTAAATGGAACAAACATGAAGGAGTTGTGGACCAGTGCTGGTAGGCCTCAGCCAGATGATGATGATCTGAAACCGTCGCTGTGGCGGGTTTCCAGCGAGTTCTTCTCCAGGCCGCTGACAATAGCCTGGGGGATGAGGCTCTTTGGTCTTAACCCTTTATCCAAACCTCTTACAATTCACCTGGTGGGAGCAGGCCACAGTGAGACTCTGTCAGCCAGACTGACGGACTTTGATGAGCTAAACAAAATGTTCCCTGGACACCAGGGGATTGAAATAGTCATGGTGGGGCCGGAGGTGGTGGATGGCCCAATTGTGCGGCCTCCTCTTAGAGAGTTTGGACCCAGGCAGAGAGTCTACATTAGCGCCTATAAGGGCCTCTACCATCAGTTCTGGGAGGAGCTGGTGGAGAAAGAGGAAGCAGCCAAGCCAGACCTGGTGGTTGGATTTCATCCTGGTGAGAACTTTTTTTTTTCTCTTTTGCGTGATAATATGACAATATTGTGTGTGTTTGTTGTGTGCCACTGAAAAGTTCGGAGCTCTAATGCATTATGAAGTGACTTTGGTTTTCCTTCCTTCCTTTTGTACCAAGGATTTGATGCCAGCCAAGGTCTGGATGAGGGCTGGCTTCCAACACTTCTGCTTCTCAGAGATTATGAGATTCCTTCTCTTTTTACTGCTCTCACGTGAGTGTTATAGAAGAGAAGTCACAGACATTTTGAGCTAATTGTATTCACATTCAGTTTTGATGTACTTTAACTTTTCTGTCTAGGTTTCTGTTTTATGATGTGTTCTTTCTAAAGGGGGATATCATGCTCTACCCTGCATTACTTTTATTTTAAATATGAAGTTACTTTTGAGTTTTTAGAGTAAGATTTTATATAAACTGTTCTTCTTTGCCTAGAACAGTTTAAATGAGCTCAGCCTCTGCCAGCTACTACATTGAAGCTCTGTTTACATTTTAATTCATCAATAATAATCTAATAATAATAATAATAAAACAGGTTAGTTTGTTGATAGAATATTTTCCAGTATTTTAATAGCTACTCTATTTATAGCTAATTAATTGCTACTCAAAGCTACCATGTGTAGGTTAATAAACCTAATATGTTTGCTGGGAGTGAGTATATCCTGGCGGTGCATATTTAGGGATATGTTTACTGACCCTGAGTGACAGTTAGTGGCTCAAGTTCCTGCAGGCAAGCCCAGCAAGTCCAGACTTTAGATTTAAATCCAGCATTTATTTTCAGTCTCTAGCATGGAAACTTTAAATGATTAAGAATTTTGTGTGTTTGTCAAAACAGGAGCTTTTCCACTTCTGGTAGCTGGGAATGAGGAGGAATATTGGCCTTGTGTAAGCTCAGTGAGTGGGAATACGCAGCTAGAGCTTTGTTGAACTAGTCATTCAAACATTTTTGACAGACTGATTCTGATGAAATGGAGCATTAAAAAAAGAACTGCTCTGCACATCACTAATGGCACTGGCTGGAAAGGCACGGCCCTCACGGCCAGTGAGCAGCAGCAGCTCATTTGCATTTAAAGCTACTGATGCTGAAACAGCCTTTTCCAAACAGTGCTGAGACCAGGGTTATACAGGCATGGTGGAATAAAAAGAAATGACCTGTGAGGTGTTTTGAGCTAAAATGTGAAAGACAAATTTTGAGGAAATGTGAGACTCACACCAGCTTACATTAAGGGGCACAATATGAGACCTTCAGTTTAATACGCTGTACTGTAGCACTCATTTTTACATTCTAATGAGGCAACATGCTTGTTACATTAATTATTGTACTATACATTATGTATTGTAAGTACATGGTAGTCAACCAAGCTCAAACTTTATACTCTCTTATCGCTGAGAATTAATTTAATTTGATATGCTTTGCTGTGTGTAATGTCTTCTAATAATGGCTGCTTGTCCTCCATCTGCAGTGAGACGGAGATGACCTACTCGTTGCAAATTCTGCTGGAGTTGGAAATGGACATGAAAGGAAGCGGAGCCAACCCTTTTGCGTCACTAAAGCCAGAGGTTGTGGGCTCATGTGCCAACAAACCTCCAGTCTACTGCAACTCCCATTACTTCTGTTTTCAGGGTCTGCTGGAGACGGTGGAGTTTGAGGAACCAAGAGGACGCACTGAAAGACCAAAAAAGATGCAGTGCGCACACACGGCTGACTTTTACAACTGGAGTGCTGATAAATCTATAGAATGTTTTTGGACTGTGAAGTTTTGTTTTTGCATGAACTGTAAAAAAGTAAATATTTGTGAGCACACTTATTGAAAAGATTCTACCATGTTACCTAATGGCCTTGTGCTTGTACGTCCCTGCTACATTTGCATTCTCACTATCTCAGTTTAATGGCATTCAGCAGCCACAGTGGTAAGATTTGAATATACTCCCTGAGAACTATTCTTGTGTGTGTATAGAGGCAATAAAATGTTATAGTAAAAGTTTTTATGTGAACTGATATTTGAAGCCTGAATAAAATAAATTTTCATATTATTAAACATGGAGGGGAGATTATTCTTGTCCTCTTGCTAAATGCAGCTTGTATTCTCTGAATGGATGAATACATTCTCCTTTCATCCATTAATAACTTATTACAATAACAGGATGTTGTAAAAGTAACTTTTCATTTCATGTAGTGGATTGTATAGTTATGTTCTGCAGTGCTTGATTTATTGTTATTTCTATTTTAATACTAAAAAAAGATTTCAAATGTTTTGAGGCACTGAATTTATTATGTTGCATAATTATAAAACAAAAACTGCACATATACAGATAAGCCAGTGAACTCTCAGACCACACCAGTCTTTGGAAATAATACATTTTTATGCACATACATCAAATCTAGTTGCAAATACTCATCATGCATTGAGGTTTGGTTAGTTCATTAATAAACTGGACAATAAACTGAACAATCCTTAACCAAGCAATATTCAAATTCTCAATTTTATTATCATAGTAACACAGAAAATATAAAAACAGATTAATTATAATCCTCGTTTGTACCATAAAACTTTTAGGTCATGCTATCTGCACCCCAACAATACAACTGCTTTTTTATAAACAAAGAAAGAATGGCACCAGTTAGGTTTAGGTGCGTTTAAAGTTACAGATACCAAGCAGAGTGAAAATGAGGTCCAGTATGAATAGAATGAGATTCACAAAGGTGAAAAAGGTAACCATAAACTGAACGGCCCATATGCAAAAGCTGGGTGGACAATTGTTTGGGTAAGGATTGTTTCTGAAGATAAAAATGGGCCACAAAATAGCAGCAAGTATATACAACACAACAGAAATTATCAGGAATATAACTACAAACCTATCCAGATTAAAAGGCAAACAGTTCTTCAGTTTTTTGAGGATGTTGGTGGCAATGATTACAGGGATGATGGGAAACGGAATGATATACGCTATAACACACACGATCAGAGGGATAGAGTCTCTGTAACCAGTCAGCGATACAAAAATCATGCAGCTAACGAAAGCCTCCAAAACTTTCCAGAATCCAGGCAGAGCGGCCAGGTAGCTCCCCTTCTTCTTTTCAAGGAACTTGTCTTTCACCACTTCGAGTATGTAGACAAGGCCACACAGGAAAGCAAATATGCTCACTATCCACCCATGCAGGCAAGTCCGGCAGATGTAGAAATTGGCATAGAAGATAGCAACAGAAACAGTCATGAGCGCAGAAGACATGGCCATCCCAGTAGTGAAGTCTCCCCAGTCCATGCAAAATACGAGCAGTATGTCAAGCTTAAACATCTCAACAATGGTGATGATGAGGGTCATGATGGGGCAGAAGGCCCAGGCGAACATGGCGTAGTTCCAGTAGGTATGACTGCTCCCTCCTCTGAAGGCACTTATGACAAACGTAACCAGACATAGTATGATCTGTGCCATGTGCAGCCCTCCTCGTCCAGATAGCAGAGTAGAAGGAGTAAACACAGCCTGGGACACTGTGTTCTTAATATCACCAAGTATTCCCATCTCTTTAAACTGAACTGAACAGCAGCTAAATTACTTGTGCTATGTGTGTGCTCCCAGGTGGCTGAGGACACCAGTTGATCTGTGTTATCCGTTGCTTTACAGCCCTCCTTTTTCACAGTCTTTTACTGCCCTCAGGCTTTGCATAATTTTCATTGAGCAGACTCAGTGTAGTCATAAATGCCTGCAGCACACCTAGGTGAAGCGAGTGTTTTCCCAAGAACACAATAAAAAAAAATTTTTTTTAATCAACCTTTATTCAAAAAGTTTCATTCATAAACTTGATGGCCAGGAGAAGATGCACCATACCAGTATAGAGTAACTGTATTATTCTTCATGCCACCTGTGCAACAAGTCCAGTCCTTAAATATTCCACTGTCAACTGTCAGTGGTATTACTGTATAACAAAGTGGAAGCAATTGGGAACAACAGCGACTCAGCCACGAAGTGGTAGGCCACATAAAATCACAGCGGGGTCAGCAGATGCTGAGTCACATAATGAACAGAGGTCACCAACTTTCTGCAGAGTCAATCGCTAAAGACCTCCAAACTCAAGAACAGTGTGTAGTGAGCTTCATGGAATGGGTTTCTATGGCCGAGCAGCTGCATCCAAGCCTTGCATCATTAAGTGCACTGCAAAGTTTTGGATGCAGTGGTGCAAAGTACACCACCACTGGACTCTAGAGCAGGTGAGACATGTTCTCTCGACTGATGAATCATGGTTTTCCATCTGGCAGTCTGATGGATGAGTCTGGATTGGTGGTTGCCAGGAGAACAGTACTTGTCTGACTGCATTGTGCCAAGTGTAAAATTTGGTGGAGGGGGTGGATTATGGTGTGGGGATGTTTTTCAGGAGTTGGGCTCAGCCCTTTAGTTCCAGTGAAAGGAACTCTTAATGCTTCAGCATACCGAGACATTCTGGCCAATTTCATGCTCCCAACTTTGTGAGAACAGTTTGGAGATGGCCCCTTCCTGTTCCAACATGAATGCACACCAGTGCACAAAGCAAGGTTTATAAAGACATGGATGAACAAATTTGGTGTGGAAGAACTTGACGGCCCTGCACAGTCCTGACCTCAACCTGACAGAATACCTTTGGGATGAAACTGCGAGCCAGGCCTTCGCATCCAATATTAATGTCTGACCTCACAAGTGCACTTTTGTAAGAATGGTCAAAAATTCCCATAAACACACTCCTAAATCTTTTGAAAATCCTTCCCAAAAGAGTTGAAGCTGTTTTAGCAGCAAAGGGTGGGCCGACATCATATTATGAATGGAATGTCACTCAAATTCATACGCGTGTGAAGGCAGATGAGCGAATACTTTTGTCAGTATAGCCCCTTTTACAGCCTACGTCATCATTGTTTACAAACAGTAAAAGGGTCTATAGTGTATATTTATTAGCAGTAATCAAAATTCCATATTCTGTAATCCAGTCTAGTGGCAACTTCTATCAGTTATTCCTGATGTAAAACAAATCATAACCAAAGTGGTATCCCGGATCCCGTTTGGGATTCAGGAGTATATAGTCAAATAGGGATCTGTGAAAACTATCATCAGTCATCTCGCTAACCCCTATTGGGTGTGTTGGGTATGCCAAAAATGACAAAACGAAAGCTGTGCACATTATTAGTTATACTCGGATATAACCTTTGCAACTTTAAATATTTGTTGTACCATATAACCCGAAGCAGTTCCCAATAAATGCCATTTACAGTTCCTTATATCAATGTTTCTGCACGGACAAATTTATGTGACCCTGTTTCAAGCTGATCGTTTCAGGTGCTACCGCATTTCTGTAGCCCAGATATCCTAATTTTAACAAACAAACATATTCACGCTTTGTTGACAAAAACGCTTATTCTTCAATCTGCTGATGTTTGTTTTTGGGGGGGTTTTTTTGTTTTGTTTTTGGGCAGCCGGTCCATCGTGTTAGCAATTGTTTTTTGGGGGAAGGTAAATAGAAAGCGCGACAGGAAGTTGTTGTCAGCGTAACCACCGCAGCAGTCTCCAGTGTCTGGAACTATGCTCTCCCTTTAGTCTGTTAAAGCTGTACAGCTTTGAAAATAACTCTGGAGGAGGCCGTCGCATTGTTGGAACTCTATTTAGTTATAATGATAATCTCATTTTCTTGGGCTATTTATTTTATATTCGTGTCGAAGCCGGTGCTTGGAAAGAATTAGCCAGCGTAGCGTCAGAGATGGGTCGATGACAGAGACTGCAGCAGCGGAAGAGTTTGACTGAACGCCGCCCAGCATTTTTTGCACCGGCGAAATGGATTTTTCTAAATTCCTTGACGATGACTTCGACGTGAAGGACTGGGTGAACGGCGCCTTCAGAGTGGTGCAGAAGGACGCGCCGGGGAAGGCGGACGCACACGCCGCTACGCTCGTCATGAAACTGCAGCTCTTCATCCAGGAAGTCAACAATGCTATCGAGGGTCAGTGCGTCTGTAGAGATTGTCTTTACTGTTGGAATTGCCTTTATTTTCTGCGGTGCTAACTTAGTTAGACAATGGCGAGTTTAAAAATGATACAAGAACACGTCAGCGGCGATAATAAAAACGGCATACGCAATTTTATAAATACCTCTTTTAAATAAATAGAGTTCAGCTGCTCTGCAATCATGGCAATAACCGTGTCCTTGTTGTCATTAAGGTGGAATTGGAAATTGCATGCTGCATGAAATATGGAAGTAAACCCACTGACCCTGCAGAGAGTGGATCCCGTGACTCTGTGATAGTGTGTGGGGAATTTTATGTTATCTTTCAGGATCACGCCTTATTTAGTTTGTGGATCTCCATACTCATCTGTCATCACTTACTAGGTTAAATAAACAATGTGAGCAGAAATTAACTGGATACCACTGGAGCTGCTCTTGATTGTTCATTTGCAAATACCATTGTAGCGATTCACGTTTCTTTGCATTAATGTTTCAAACCGTAAACGTTATTTTCATTATTGTTTTTCCAATAATTGCAGTGTGCAAAATGCCAGAAAATGGTGAATAATTAGCATCATTTGACATGAATGTAACATTTTAAAAGGATCATTAAATCAATGCTCTATGTTAGAGCTGCAATACCAGGTGCATCAGAAGGACAACATAAAATAAACGTGTAGATTTTCTTTTACTGTTTAAATTGTTAGTAGTGTTTTGATTAGAACAAAGCTGTGACTCACTTTCATTTAGTGACTAATCATTTTAGAAGCTGCAGCCTTTCTTGCACAATCCAAACACACCAGACACCAATTTGTAAAGGCACTGTAAAATACTACAGTGAACTAAACATGATAACCGTTTGTGGTTAGCACATGCTCTCTTTTTTTTCCCCCTGTGTTTCCTTTCCCATCAACTTTCAACTGGTGGCAGATAGCTGTCCCTCTCTGAGCCTGGTTCTGCCTGGGTCTCTACAATATCAAGCGCTTAAAGATAACCATTTGTATCTATACTGTGAACCGGTGCTGTATGAATGAAGTTATATTGAATTCAACTATGACAGTCTTAAAAAAAAGTTAAATTTTGTTGTAATGACTTTTAAGGGACAATTGCTGTGTTTGTGTATTTGTGTAGAGAGCAGTAACCAAGCCCTTCAAAATATGCCCCGAGTGCTGAGAGATGTGGAGGCTTTGAAACAGGAGGCTTCCTTTCTGAAGGAGCAAATGGTCATGGTTAAAGAGGACATCAGGAAATTTGAGCAAGAGACAGTGCAATCCATGCAGGTGAATGCGCAGTTCCAAACTTAGTTGAAGTATATTCAAGATTTAAACATATTCTATTGCATTTGGGAAACAATTGTACAAGTATTTGGCATATCTAACATTGTGCTATTGAAATTATTTGTTTAATAGTAAGCATTATAATCGTTAAAGCCTAGCAGTGGCATGAAATGTGCACAGTACTCCATATTTCTGAGGCGTGAGCTGTATGTTGCATGGATAATTTTCACCAGGTCCTGGTGGAGATAGATCAGGTGAAGAGTCGAATGCATCTGGCAGCTGAAGCATTGCAGGAAGCAGACAAATGGAGCACACTGAGTGCAGACATTGAGGAGACCTTCAAAACACAGGTATGAAAGAAATTGCCGCAGAGCTTTTCTTGGTTATGACTCACATTGACTCACACCCATATACATATTAGGGATTAAATTATTGGAGTACTTTCTATTTAACGTGACTTTCTGGCTGTACTCAAGAAATCCTATAAATCGATCCATTGTAGAATCAAGCCTCTTCCAAGGTATTGGACTCGTAATGTGTAATTACTGTTTTATTGCTATTTTCATCCTTTAAAAGCTAATAATATAATATGATTTTGCATGGACATTAATGGTAATGATAGTAATCATGTTTTCCTTTTTTACAGGACTTTGCAGTAATTTCTTCTAAGCTAACCAGCATGCAGAACAGCCTGGCCATGCTAGTGGACACACCAGACTATTCTGAAAAGTGTGTTCACCTGGAGGCTCTAAAAAACAGACTGGAGGCAATGGCCAGCCCACAGATAGTAGCCACTTTTAATTCCATGTCTATGGGTAAGAACTCTGGAGAAAAGTGTTGTTTCTCGAAATTATTCTACCCTCAGTGTCTTTGTTTACCTTAGTTTGCTTACAGTGTACGCACAGTATACATTCTTACATGCTTTTGCCACTCTGCAGACCAAGCCAAGCTGTTTGTTAAAGTCTTCACAGAGATCGACAGAATGCCACAGCTTCTTGCATACTACTACAAGTGTCACAAGGTAGGTGCTACAGGCTTCTCTACCTATAAATCTTCACAAAATCTTATCCTGATAAATTTGTGTCAGCGCATGAATTTATGTCTGCTTTGCTGCTCTCAGGGCCAGTTGGTGGGAATATGGCAGGATCTCTCTCAGAGCGAGCTCAGTTTGAATCAGCAGCTGTCAGAATTCTATGACACCTTGCTTTCCACTTGGCATGCTCAGATACAGTGGAGCAGCCAGGTGAGATGGACTGTGCTACCAAGATAGACACCTGTTTGGTTTTACTTCTATAACAAGTTGTAGTGCTAACCATTTTTTTCTTCAATCCACTTAGGTGTTCAAGAACCCATATGAAGTGGTGACGGTTTTGCTTATCCAGACCCTGGGGGCCATGGTGCCATCCATCCCTGTGTGCTTGAGCACGGCCATGGAACGGGCAGCCCAAGAGCAGCGTCTGGACACTCTGCTGGAGCTCCATCACACCACGTCCACCTTTGGACACAACGTGGAAGCAGCAATGTTACCACACCTGGGTATGCACATGAGCCATATCTGTAAATAGGGATGATGGAAGATGTTGGAAGCATTGTCTTTATGTGTTGTCTTATTCCCTCCCCAGGTGAGCATAACCTCCTGAAGCTGAGTGAGCTGGTCTGTGCTTTGTATGATCCCTATAAATCTTATCAGCTACAGTATGGAGATCTGGAGGAAGCTCACCTCCTTATCCAGATCAGCGCAGTGCCTTTGGTTAGACACCACCTATACACAGTTGCAGTAATTACTTGTAGTCTGATCTTTATCGGAATCATAATTATATACATATACAATCTGACTAAACTGACAACACACAAACAGTTGTATGTTTCATGTCTTAAGCACAGTGAGCAATCGATTAATGTTCCGGCTTTGGAAAAAAGTAAACCTGTTTGCTAACAACTTGTCCAAAAGGTACTTGGAGTCAGGTGTGGCAGTAAAGGAGAGATTTGAAGTGTTGTTGTGCCCCTCCCTGTAATTAAACAAATCATGGTTGCTGATAAAGTCTGCTCTTCTCTAGAAAGATCAGTCGGACTCATCTGTAAAAACAAGTCTAACTTCCTCTTAGAATACATGCATGAAGTCAGAGAAGGCTAAAAGTTCAGAGTTTCTAAAAACCTGGGTGTCTAAAACTGTCTACAGATGAATGAAAGGCAGGGCTGTAGTGACACTCCATGTCAAGGGGCTCACACCAGAAGTGCAGCATGCAAACCTGAAAGAGGATTTAAAAAAAAGCCAGGAACACCTGCAGAAATATGCAGGACAAGTTTGCAGAAGGCCACCTGGATTTTCCGCAATTCTTCTAGGACAGTTATTTTTGTGGACACATTATTTCTAGCAAAACTGCACACATGTTTGGAGGAAATGAGGCACTACACAGTAACACCAAAACCTCATCGCAGCTGAGTCATGGTGGAGAGACCATCATGCTTTGGAAAGGCCAATTCAGCCCTTAACAGAATTAAGATGTGGCATGAACTCAAGTGGGTTGTTCAGTCAAGTCATCCTTGAAATACTCATGACCTAAAAAGGTTTTTGTACGTAGCAGTGTGTGCCGCCTCCACTGAGAGTAATTAGTCAGTGTGTTCAGTAAAGATGTGAAATGTGCGACTAAATGTGTGTTATTAGTTTACTCCGGTTGTGTTTGTCTATAATTGTGACTTTGATTAAGATCAGGCCACATGTCACAATCGATCAGTGTCCAATAATGAATCACCTTCTCTTGGAACTGTACATGTAACTTTCCATTTTGTTCCACCTCCTGTTTCACATGTTTTACAGGAACACGGGGAGGTAATTGATTGTGTAGAAGAGTTGAGCCACTCCGTAGGCAAGTTGTTTGGCCTGGCTAGTGCTGCTGTGGACCGCTGTGTCCGGCTGACTGATGGACTTGCAGTGTGTGGCCTCCTCAAAGCTCTCAAAGCCCTCTTCACCAAGTAAAGAGCCTTTACTCACAATCACATAAAACACGTACTGCATGAATCATTACAATATAGCAGCCCTTTGCTTTATTTCTAGATATAGTTTGTCTGATTTTAGCATTGATGATTCACCAGCTTTAATGCGATGCTGACTCTAGGTATGTGTCAGATTTCTCCACAACACTCCAGTCAATCAGGAAGAAGTGTAAACTTGAGGATACACCAAATTCATCAGTTTTCCAGGAGGACTGGACAGCCTTCCAGAACTCAGTCAGGTTATTGCCTTTTTATTTTGGTTATAATTTACTTGGATTGCAAATTATCATGTGAAAAGCACTCAGTGTTCTTGCTTTTTTTTTTTTTTAATTCTCTGCAGGATCATTGCCACATGTGGAGAGTTGCTTAGACAATGTGGGGCCTTTGAACAACAGCTATCAAACAAGTGAGTGAATCTTTATATTGAATTTTTTCCAGTTCCATTTCACCTGACTCCCATCAAATCATCTGACAGTGAGCACACTGTCAAGAGGTTGAGCTGGGATTTTAAGGAAAATGCCTGATCTCTTTGTGATTTAGGATCCTGGCCACAGCTGGTAAGTACTTGTCGGAGTCGTACAGCCCACGTAGCCTGGCAGGAATCCAGGAGGCCAGTTCCACAGAGAGGAAGAGCGCCACCAAAAACCCTTGGCAGGAGTACAACTACCTTCAGAGGGGAAATGTGGCTGAATACAACAACCTGATGGAACTCCTCTACTCATTAAAGGTATGGCAGTTTTCTGAAGGGAACCCTTACATTTGGTTAATCGGGGTCCCTGTGTAGCTCTTATGCGTCTGTTTCCCCTCTTTCCACCCGTTTTGCAGGAGAAAGGCACAGGTAACTCCAACTTGTTAGCAGAGCCTAGAACATCTCTGACCAGACTCAATCAGCAGGCCAATCAGCTGGCCTTTGACTCTGTCTTCCTGCAGATCAAACAGCAGCTCTGCCTCGTCTCCAAGATGGAGGTGATTCCGCGTCAAGTTTCTGCGTTATTTAATTTCATATAAGGATAGAGATGATTTGAGAGCATGTGTGCTGAAAGCTTTTGGATTAGGTTTGTGCACTGGAGTGTGCTGTGTCTGTTTAATCTGTTTGATTTGTGCTCCTTGTTCAAGAGTCAAGAAGCTCGTGGTCTTGGAGAGAGCTACACAGAGGACCTGCCTACTTTCAGCCTGTCACCACAAGAGTACATTACAAATGTTAGTCAGGTTTGCTTTGAATATAGGTCAGATCAATACAAAAAACAAAGCAAAACAGGATTTATGTTATAGGAGAATCTAGTGCCATTTGTACATGTTTATAGAGACTAGTTGAACCAGAGTAAATTACTTTGTTTTCCCCCATATAGATAGGACAGTACCTGATGTCTCTGCCACTCCACTTGGAGCCTTTTGTGACACAAGAGGACCCAGCATTAGAGATGGCCTTACGTGCTGGGAAGCTGCCTTTCCCTCCAGAGCAAGGTTACTGAAAAACAGCCCCCGTCCATTTCCCCCTAGAAAGCTAAAGACACTTTAAATATTTCTAACACTCAACTTATTTTGAAAGGAAACGTTTTGTGAACTGATGCCCTCCTGAAACACCGTTTTCCTTCTGTTTTAGGTGATGACCTTCCGGAGCTGGACAACACAGCAGACTACTGGTTGGGCTCCATTGCTCGGGCAACCATGCAGACCTACTGTGATGCCATTTTACTAATCCCCCAGCTGAGCCCCCATTCCACTAAACAGCTGGCCACAGATATCGGTACAGTAACCAAAATGCAGGACAGATACACATTGGGATGTACAATTATATTGTAATTCGTACTCACAGGGATCAGTTGGAAGGGTTGGTAGCCTGAAATTACATCAGAACATTTGAACTGATGACTCCCGTTTCTGCTCCACAGACTATCTGAGCAATGTGATGGATGCCCTGGGCCTGCAGCCATCACGCACCCTCCAAAATATCGTAACTCTTCTTAGGGCTAAACCAGAAGACTACAGACACACCGCCAAGCTGCTGCCTCGACGACTGGCATCTACCATCGCTGCACTTCGGTGCATCGACTACTAGGAGCAAGAGAAAAGGAAAAGGGCTCTATAGGTAGCGGCTCTGGTTACTTCCTGTGTAAACAAACAGAAGAATGTGATATTAATAGCAGCGGACCTGACGTTTTTTTTTTTCTTCTTTTTTTACTGATTAATGTTTGTGGGTTTGAAATGGTGAAGTCTCACCAGTGATGATGCCTTCATGTGAAACCAAAAGGTGAACTTCTGCATTTATAAGTGGGGGCAGCTTCAGAGCATTTAAATCTATATAAACCATATATTTGACATCTGTCATGCTAAAAAATGAATCTTAATTATAAAATTATATTTAGGTAATATTTGTGATATAAGCTTTATTAATGTCTGTTAATTGAACTTCAGAAATAAGGGAAGAAGTGATCTGTCTCTGTTGATGTAGTGGGGGTTGAACTGATAACATGGTTAATATTTTTTCATGCAGTATGGTGAAAATGTGTATATAAAACATGGACGTAAACACTATAAAGTGGCTGTGTGTTATTTTAATTCACCAGATGGAGGGCTGAATGAGAATCCCGCTGTCTGTATGTTCAGTATTTACAAGTGTCTAATGCATTGTATGTTTCTACCTGATATATATTTACACCTTTAAGATATGAAAATTGGCATGTCTGTCGCAATTAATTGTCAGGGGACTCAAGTGGGCAGCAAAGGCTTTACTGTAAAGCTGTTTTCACACATTTAAACTCCTGAAAGCACGATGCCGCCTTTGTCCTTTCTCACAGCAGGAGATAGTCCATGCAGCTGTGTTATTACTCCTGGAAATATTTGGGTTTATGCTACATTCACATTGGGGAAAACAATGGTTGGAGCCTGTGGCATGACCAAACTTATCTTGTTAACTTTGCAGTGGTTGCATCAATGACAGGTGACAGGTCTGTGAGCACACCCAGTCAGTTGCTGTCTTCAAAGCAACTTTGTTGCAATGACATGACAATGAATTTCCAATAAGAGTCAGCTCGCTATCAGTTTATGACTGATGGTTCATTGCAATGCGTTGGCAATCTGTCTGCAAGAGAGTGAGTGAGTGCAGTTAGCCCACTTTTGATTGGAAGGCAATTGCATACGCCACCAGGTGGGGGGCAAACTTTCCAAAAAATAGTGGTACTGTAGCCTGTTGGTCCCACCTACTTGCAGCTAGTCACTGAGTGAAAAAAAATGCAATTCTCTAGGTAACTGCCAATTTAAATTTTATTTTTATTATTATTTTGGCAAGGAGGTCACCCTCCTATTTTTACACTAGTGTGACAGAATCATTAGGGAGCTCCCTGCTTACCAGTAGTGATGGGCATTCCTCTTCTTTTGGTGCAGCATGCGCCTTCCTGATCCTGGTTCTACCAAAGGGCTCTTCCTGTTAAAGGGGAGTTCTTCTTCCCCACTGTCGCCAAGTGCTGGCTTGTAGGGGATCATCTATTGGGATGCTGTCTCTAATATTGTGGGGCCTTTACTTTGGTGTATCAACTGCCCTGAGATGACTGTTGTCTCGAACTGGCGCTAGACTTATATAATAAACTCAATTGTTACTGAACTGATTTTTTCACGATTTCCCGACATGCCAGTGACACAGCCATTGGGCTTTACAATATTAGGAAACATCAGCTGATTGTGTCTTTTTTAATGTGACTATTTTTTTTTTTTGCTTAATTTTATTTTTATTTATTTATTTATTTTTATAGCCAATTACCATTGATTTTAAGGCACTAGTACTTTTTTTTCTTTCTTTTTTCAATAGTCAATCGTGTAAAAAACATCACCCCGGCATTCAGCTGTATATTGTGTAAATAATGTGACAGAGTAATATATTACCATTGCTACCGGATTGGCTGCAATCTGTTTCCGTGCTGTCCGCGAACGGGGACGGAGCATCATCACATGCCGCTGTACCTGCTCTCCTCCAACATGGACCAGTGTTTGGCCCTGACGTCAGCCGTTACCGCCCTGCCTGCAGTATCGGTGCCCACAGATGATGATGGAGACGGGAGAAGCGGCCTCGCCGTGAATCTCATACGGAGGCGGAATTAAGACGCACGAAGTGGACAAGTATTTATCTGTTTTCTTAAACTTTCGTATGGGGAAACAGAAACGTGTGCTTCATACGTCGGGCGCAAGAAGAGATGCCCCACAGCAGCCAAACGCGAGGGAGCGGCGGGCTGTGTCGCTCCGGTCGGGGGTTCCTCAGTTTGGCAGAGCTCCTGTGGAGGCGATTTAGGGAAGACGTCCACTGGGCTCACATCTCCAACCCGCCAGTTTTCAACATCGCCGTGGAGTAGAAAAAATACCTTTAAAAGGGTGGAGCTGCGGTTTGTTTAATAAATGATGAGGAATTCCGCTCGTCACTCTCAGCCTAATTGCGAGAGGTTAATTTGATGTTTATGCGTGCCAGACATTGATACCCAACCCCAGCGCCTTGTTTTGTTCCCCTTCTTTTTCTTGATTATTTGTTTGCATCCTAACAATGACACAGGTGATGTTATGTCACCGGACCGACCATTTGAAATGACGATGGCTGCTGGCTGGTGCGGGACTACCCCAGGCATTCGTGTAAAGCGCCCAGATAGCGACTCTTCGCGGAGGCAGTTTATGCAATCCGACGCAGTGTTGCAAGTGGGCTGATGATTTGATGCTACTGTGCTGTCTCCATTTGATATGATCCCCAGAACTGCCGGGCCTTTATGTTTCAGTGAAATATGCTCAGGCCTCCTGTAAAGCACTACAGAGCGAGGGAGCTGTCAGTGCGCACGGGCGAGGTGTTTCTCTGAAAGGGGGTGCCCTCTCTGGAATTAAGGCGTGAAAGCGGGGGGAAGCAATCATGTCTAAAGTTGTAAGTAACAAGGAGAAGAAATCCTTCAGCAAAAAGCTGTTCCGGAGGAGCTCGGTGCGCTCCGTGGGGAGTTTTATGAGCAGAGTTCTCCGGACTCTCTCGACTCTGTCTCATTTTAGCACCGATGAACAAGCCGCCGAGGATGAGAAGGACGAGGCAACTCTGCTCCCCAACACCACAGGGGGATCAGTTCCGTCGGACGACAGCGACTGCGGGGGTTTCCCCTTCGGGGACAAGGTGCCGGGTGTCGCCGGACTCAAGAACCACGGTAACACCTGCTTCATGAACGCTATCTTACAGTGCCTGAGCAACACGGAGCTCTTTGCTGAGTACCTGGCTTTGGAGCAGTTCAAAGGTGAAGAGACGACAGGTAACAACGACAAGGTCAAGTCCAACGGGGTGCTGGTGCAGAAGAAGGGGGCAGCCAGCAGCAGCAGCAGCAGCCGGAGACAGGGGAGGTAACCGAGCAGCTGTCCGGACTGGTTCGGGCTCTGTGGACCTTCGAGTACACACCTCAGCACAGCAGAGACTTTAAGGTAGGTCCTGGAGATCCATATGAGACCCCTGGGTTTGCAAAAGTTTGACAAACAAATGAAAAACAAACGAGCAAAATGTGTATTTTGTGTATTATTGCTGTTGCCATCACGAGCCTCAATTTCAGCAATCATTTATTTCTTCTGAATATAAATGAGCTCATGGGATAATCTGCTGCACCTTGTAGGCCAAGTTTATGCCTCCTAAGTGAACTTGTGAGGCAAACAGTTTTTTGAGTTTTTGACTGCAAATAAATGTATTTTTCATGTTCTCTAAACTATAAATCAGCGTCTTCCTTCAAATGGCTAGAAAATAAGTGAGTGCGAGCTCATTAAATATCACGAAGATGATGAATTTTATATCTTAGATATGGCACTTTTAGTTTCTGCCTTTGACCAGGGAGTAATTGTCACACAAGGGCCTTTGCTTATAGTAGAATCCTAATGAACTGTGCAAAGTCAGTGTTTATAGACCAACACTTCTTTCTTTAAAATTCTGCCGCTTTAAATCTCCCAGACTTAAATCTTCATCCCAACATTGAAAAGTTTGTCACGATCACAAAGGTTTGCTCTTGCGCAACAAGGACACTTTTTCTCTCTTGTGATGTGTTCCTGAAAAGTTCAATACAAAATGGAGAGCGACAAAACAGAACTGGGCCATACAGCACATTCTTTGTTCTTGACAATGTTACTATTTCTGTCCATTTTTTTCTGCCTTAGTTGCCAGCCAGACTGCAAACAGTCCAGCTGGATATAGATTATTTTCATCAGTAAGGGGGATTGAATTGAATTGAACTGGATTGGGAAACCTGAGTGAAGGCACCTGAAAAAGAGCAAGTCTTAGTATCAAATTTGAAGTAAACTTGTTTTTTTTAAAAAAGCTAATGTAAATAATTAGGACTAGTAACACCTCCAACTGGTGCTTTTAAAAGTGTAATTTCATATATATTTTGGAGAGCGCATACACACACACACACACACACACACACACACACACACTGACAGTACAAATGATTATGTTCTCTTCAAATGCCTAAAAAATACTGCTTCAACCTTAAATGCTAATTGAACTTCAGCAAAGCAGGCTTTGTTGTGGTTAGTGTACATTAAAGATAGACATTTGCTGATTTTCCACGTCTTTTCTCAGACAATAATCTGAGCCTAAACTGAAAGCACTTAAAGATCATTAGGGAGACCTCTGTGATGATAACATGGGGGAATTGTCTTGCTTTCCATTTTCTCGCAGAAGCTGTTGGTTTGTGGATTTTGTTGTAGTACACCATCAAAACTGTCAAAGATTTTGCACAATCTGTGCATACGTCCAAGAGAAGCTATTTTATTTGTCCAAAAACAGAAATTCCTTTATTATAGCAGCTAAAATTAAGTGAACAGCAACAAGAAAATAGCTTAAAAATGTAGGATGGTAAATAGCTCAATAAAATAAACTAAAAAAGTCAAATAATATTTTTATAAGGTAAAATATCAAATATAAATACAATTACATAAATTGAGCATAAATGCAAATATTAAGTTATACTATAAACATATAAGACAATAAAATATCTCAAATTCAACAAAAAAAAGTGGCTGACGAAATGTAGTTAAAAGCATCTCGGTAAATATCAAATGACATTAAAGTGGCTCAGTGTAACACTGTAAAGTGTAGTGGACAATCCAATACAGTGACTCTACACAATGTGTCAAGTGTTGTGACAGTGCCTAAAAAAGACATTTAAAATGAGGAAAAAACTATTCTTAATCACCTATCCCAGCTGACACAGAGCGAAAGGAAGGGCACACCCTGGACTGGTCGCCAGTCCATCACAGAATGACAGAGAAGTGCCATGTAGCCAGTTTAAAACCAACAATTAACCTGACGCACATGTCTCAGATGGAAAGCCATGCAGACGCATGCAACGTGCAAACTCCAAACTGAGGAGCCACAGCCAACCAAGAGGTTTAAACCAGGAACCTTTTTAATATGTCGCCACTGTGGCGCCAGCCCACCCATGTCTTGTTCATAGAGCCTGACCGAGATAATATTTTCAAGACTAGTACCGATACCGATATTTAGTGATTTAAAAGGCCAATATAGTGGCTGATATTTTTTTTCTTTCAGACACACTAAACATAAGCAGATTTCCTTAATATTTGTCATGTTTAGATACTTATGGGTTGTTACTAAGAAAATATAATAGTGGCTTCATGGTATAGTGGTTTACATATTGGCCTATTAAGCAAAGCATTCCTGGTTGAATTCCGGAAGACACAAATCCATTTGGGTTTTGGTTGGGAAGGGCATCCAGTGTAATACAAACAAACAACAAAAACTGCTTGGATCAACTGGTTGTCAAGCTTGCGTTCCCAACAGGGAAGTTGCAGATTGCCCTCTAGTGGAAAAACTATGCAACATGAACACTCTAGACATGGTTGAACATTATTTCTCCTGTCTCTTCTTTTCTTTTTAAATTTTCATTTACCTGGGATTATAAATGCCGATAAAGACATATTGGGAAATCCCTAATACTGGGCTCTACTTGTTGAAACAGATCCAACCAATGGTGGTAGTATGTCATGCTGTGCTTCTGTTTGTATATGAATATTTAATGCTCACATTCAGGATTTTTTTTTTTAAATCAGCTTTGTCAACTAAAATGGGCGAGTGAGTTTGGCCAGGCCTTATAGTTCTCATGCACAAAAGGCGATGCGATTACAGAAGCAAGGAAGAAATAATCATACGCCTTCAAAATACACGGCAAGCATGGTAATGTGTTGCATTATGAGAACAATATCTCAACTTCTAATGCGGTCTCTCAGCTGGGAGTGCAGGACTAAACTGGTGGATTACTTATTTAAATGGCTGAATGTCAGTATCATACCATTTTGATACAGACTGGTACTTGGCCCATCAGCAAACAACACAACATTAATCAGTGGCAGTGGCTGATTATTTTTTTATTTATTTTTTGTCAGTTGTGTCAAATCAGTTTGGGTCTGGCTAAATTATCATAAAGAGTGTGATGAAAAATGAAAGCCTTTAAAGCAGTTCAGCTATTGTTTTATATTACATAATGAACAAAGTGGGGAATGACAACAAAACAGTATGGTGGCATCAACAATCAGCACAGTTAGTACCAGCTTAGAATTTCATATTTTGTGCCTCCCTAGCACTGACCTCCAGGAATAATAATCCCATTTTATGGACAGTGTCTAGTCTGTTGTTAGCCAAAAATACACACAGCATAACAGTTTATAGCTTACTATTTTTGTCAAGGTGCACTGTTTCAAAGATGCTTAGATATTTAAAAATGAATCACTGATGTCATCTCAGATCTCTTTACTTAAAGACAACCTGGCTCTTTTTTTTTTTTTGCACTCTTTTGTACAAAATGCTGAGGCTGCCTTTCTAACCGCTCCAAAATAAGGACGACTGTCCCGTAGGAGAGGCTGAGCAGGCACACAGTACCCAGTCCCCTCATATCTTTGACCTTGTGTGACATTTGATAGCCCGTGCATGGAGGTGACTTGACGGCTGCAAGCCTGGGTGGCTTTGTGGAGTACACATGGTTTTAATCTCTTGCATTAAATTGTTTAAGGTTAAGCTTCAGTCTGTGTCCTTGCTTCTCCGTGCCATAGCTTTCCTGACCTTTAGGACTGTTATTGATTATTGTCCTGGACAAACGTACTGAATATTTCATGATTAAGCAATGTTGAAAACAGAAGCAGTGCTCGCGGTGAAATTCAAATCCATGTCTGTTTTGTGTGCAGTCCTCTGAAATCCATCCAGTTTCTTGATTTCACTGTTCTTCTCTGCAGAATGTGGTCTCAAAGAGTGCCCTTCAATTCAGGGGAAACTCCCAGCACGATGCCCAAGAATTCCTCCTCTGGTTGCTCGATAGAGTTCACGAAGACCTCAACCAGATCGTCCCCCTTGACAGCAGACCCCCCAGGAAGGTACACGCCCATTTAGCTCAGGGTTAGGTGTTACCACTGTGTTCTAAAGTAATCTGATATAGAATACCATATTCAACAATTGCCAAACATTTTAATCGCTTCTTCTGTGACTGCTGCTGTTCTTCTTCTTCTTCTATTCTTCATTGTGTGTTTTGTTTTCCCAGCCTCCAGTAGAAGAAGAACCTGTCCCTGAAGGATCTCCACTACCAGCACCTGGCTCTTTTGTACAGGAGCTGTTTCAGGCACAATACAGGTGACATTTAACTGTGTTTAATATAGTAGTGGTGTGTAAACATACAGTGTGAGAAAAGAGAGTGAAGAAGAAACACTCAGTGCATCATGGGAAGCCCCCAGCAGGCTAGGCTTTGCAGCACAACAAATTTTTTTTGCAAAATCTATTTCTGTAATATGATCTTGCATAGCTTTTCGTAATATGGTCATTCTGTGTAAATGCTGCTACTTACTATAATTTTGGAGTGTCAGCTGAACACATATTGCCAAAAGTATTCACTCCTCTGCCTTCACACGCATATGAGCTTTCCACAAGGTTTAGGGATGTTTATGGGAATTTTTGACCATTCTTCCACAAGCGCATTTGTGAGGTCAGACACTGACCATGTTGGAACAGGAAGGGGCCTTCCCCAAACTCTTCCCACAAAATCACACCAACGACATGAAGGAAGCAAACCTAAACACAAAGCACACAGGACAACGACCTGCCAAAATAAAACAGGAAGTGAACGTGATAAAACGGAAACCTAAACGCAACACCCAGGAAAACAACAGGAAGTGAAACGAAACACAAAACATGGGGCAAGGGGCCAAGACACGGGGAGACAGACACACTGAGGGAAACAGAATGAAATACAGTAACTAAAACCAAAAACAGAAAAATAAAGAAACTACAACAAACTGAGAATCACAACAAAAACCGAACCTCACAGAAAAAACACAAAACGCTGGGCACACGGCCAAGGACCATGACATTTCCACGAAGCTCTCTATGCACTGTTCTTGAGCTAATCTGAAGGCCACATGAAGTTTGGAGGTCTGGAACGATTGACTCTGCAGAAAGTTGGTGGCCTTTGCTCACTATGCACCTCAGCATCTGCCGATCCCGCTCTATGATTTTATGTGGCCTACCACTTCATGGTTGAGTTGCTGTCGTTGCCAATCACTTCCACTTTGTTATACAGTAATACAATTGACAGTTGGCAGTGGAATATTTAAGGACTGGACTTGTTGCACAGGTTGCATCCTATCACGGTACCACACTGGAATTCACTGAGCTCCTGAGAGCGACCCATTCTTTCAAATGCATGCCTAGGTGCTTGATTTTATACACCTGTGGCCGTGGAAGTGATTGGAACACCTGAATTCAATGATTTGGATGAGTGAGTGCATACTTTTGGCAATATAGTGTAGTTATTGATTCTGGACATTTTTTGATGGTGTTGTATGTGTCGACTATTATGACCATTGTCAATTGTTATGGCAATTATTGTTTGTTGGCCCTGGTCAACATATTCTTCAAGTTTGTAAGGATTAGTGAGACACTTTGGGAAATGAAATGAATCATGTAATGTCAGTGTAATAACAAACACAGCTACCAAGACCTCTAAAACTAATTAAGTAACAAGGACAACTGCAAAATACACAAACAACACGGAGAGTCACACAAAAGGAAGGTTTTGTACTTGATTATTACTTGGCTGGGAGCATGTACTTCCTGCTGTAACCCCAATAAAATTAACTTTTTGTACAGAGTGAAAAACAAAACAATCTAACGAGTAATTAGAAGGACCTGCAGGTCCTGATAGGAAGAAATTGCATCCTGTTTCCAGTCGTTACGGATAGTTGACCAATCTGCCTGCTGGCGGTAGCTTCATATGACAACATAAAAGTGGCGGCAGTTGTAACTGAAGTAAATGGACTTGCTCGCTAAACAAAATTTAAGCTGCATTAATTAATTCTCCTCATTTCTCTGTTTAGATCTTCCCTGACTTGCCCTCACTGCCAGAAACAGAGTAACACCTTTGATCCTTTCCTCTGCATCTCACTGCCAATCCCGGTACCTCACACAAGGTAAGGTGACTCTGCGTCTAGTTTACGAGTAAGACAATAGCCATTAGACAAATAAAAAGTCCCTGTATCCAAAACTGTAATGAGACAAGATCCAGTCTGAACTCTGAGCTTAAAAAGAAAAAGATTGTCAAAGCCAGCACAGACAAACACTATGAAAGATGTGACAGGAGAAAGCTAAAATTAGAAGATTCTGTCTATCTTTGGAACACTGGTCCAGTCACGGTTATGAAACAGCCAATTAAATTCAGCCATTCTGTTGTGCAGGCCCTTGTATGTGACAGTGGTGTATCAAGGAGAGTGCTCCCACTGTATGAGAGTCGGGGTGGCGGTGCCTCTCTCTGGCACCGTGTCCAGGTTGAGACAAGCTGTGGCCCAAGAGACCAAAATACCTGCCCAACAGGTGATGCCTGCATATAAAATTTTCCTTTTTAGGCCATCTATGCATCAAAGTTTAGATGACGATAGCACGTGCTATTTCAACAAATCTGCATCATAAATCTTTTTGTTTTTATTCCCTATCATTGCTTAGATTGTTCTCACCGAAATGTACTACGATGGCTTTCATCGCTCCTTCTGCGATGATGACGACGACCTCGAGATCATTCAGGAGAGCGACTCCATCTTTGCCTTTGAGACACCTGAGCTGTTCAGACCAGATCAGATCCGCTCCAAGCGAGGCGGTACAGCATCCTGCTTACTCCCCTGAAATTAGTTTAGCTCTTTGTCTTGGTACAATGTGTTGAGTTGGAATTGGATCAGAAGTGGACTAATATTGGGAAAATGTTTTGTTCTGGTTTTTTGTTTGTTTGTTTTCCCACGTAAACTTTTGTGCATTCATTTTAGGGAGCCCACATGCAAATCTCAATCAAAACAACTTGAAGTATGGGACAGACAATAACAGGATGTCCCCACAAATACAAGAGCCTACAACACCACCTCAGAGTCCCAATAAGAACAGTGGGCAGGCTGAGAAGATTGTCCTGCTGGTGTGCAACAGAGCCTGTGCTGGACAGCAAGGACGCAGGTGCTTTAATAGACAAAGCTGTGTAAGAACTGCATTTATCAAGCCGCAAATGTGTTAAAACCTGCTGTTTATGCACTTTCCTGCAGGTTTGGTAATCCATTTATTCTATATTTGGAGCGTACGGTGACCTGGGATATACTACAGAAAGAGATTTTGGAGAAAATGAGGCATCTTTTGCGCCCTGGAGTCTTTGTACAGGTGCATATTAAGATGCAAACACACAAGCCTTCACATTTTAATAACCTTTTAATTCTTTTATGTTTTATCATGTGTTACCCTTGATGGCCTGTAGGTGGGGCCCTTCACTTTGCGTGTGGTAGGAGTGGTTGGAATCACGTATCTCTTGCCTCAGGAGGAGCAGCCGCTCTGCCATCCCTCTGTGGAGAGGTAATACCACAATTAAATCCCCACTAGGGGGCAGTATTACCTCACCTGAAATCTCAATGTATGACTCCTGCTGTGCGTTCAGTCGAGTTGAAGGTGATTGCAAAGCCTCAGTGTGTCTTCCTTGGTATTGATATCAAAATAAATCCTGAGATGTCTGATAGCTTGTCTGGTTCTTATAGATTTTCTTCACAGAGGGTGTTGACCTCTGTGGTTGTTGCATGGATTTCTTTTTTTTTTAATGAAAAGAAAGATGTGGAGTGACATTTGCTCCAATTTGTGTTACATGAATAAACAAACAGCAGACTCCTTCAAACCAAACTTTAAAACAACAAAAATAAATGAGTTGGTTACCAACACAAGCTCTTTTTACAGACATGAAGACTTTAAGAGTGTATGTGTATATATTGTAAATTGTTGTGTGCATAATGCATGCAAAAGTCTGTTAAATGCTTAAAATTGAATGCTTAATGTGTTTCTGGTCTAACTTTGAACAGAGCATACAAGTCCTGTGGTCCTGGAGGACCCCCTCATGTCAAAATTGTTGTTGAATGGGACAAGGAGACAAAAGACTAGTACGTGAAAGACTCAAACACACACACAGTTCAATAAACCATGGGCAGATATGTGAGCTGCTATGTCTCTTTAATGTAAAGACAGTACTGTGCAAAAGTCTTGAGCCACCCCTCATTTCTGTACTGTGTTTCCAAGGAGCCAGACTTTTTGAAGTGGTCTTGAGCAATAATTCTCCAGGCATCTTAAGGTCTTTCAAACAATCCAGCAAAGACCTGACACAGGATCAGAGAGGTGTATCTGGCCCTTCAATTAATCCATCACCTGTTCACTGAAGCCTCATCAGAAATGGTCTCACTGGAAGGGTGGCAGTGAAGAAGCCCATACTTAAGGGGGAAACAAAATGCTGAGTTATTCCACATTACACAAGAACTGGACTGAAAATCAGTGGCAACATGTCTGATGGAGTGATGAGTCCAATTTTGAATTTTTGGTTCAAGTCATTCCGAGTATGTACGGAGGAGGTCAGGAGAGAGAGTTAGAACAGCGATTGTATACAGCCATCTGTAAAACATGGAGGCTCTGTCTTGGTTTTGCTGCATTTCAGCGTTACTGAAGCAGTGTGGTATCATCTTGACAGAGAACGGAACAAAAGGCAGCCAACATCCAATGGAGAGTTTTGAATGTCCTTCAGGAAGCCTGGAGAACTATTGAAGACTGCTTAAAGAAATTACAAAAAAGCTGCCTAAAGAGTTCAGGCTGTGAACCAAAATTTCACTTTCAAGCTTATTAGAATTATACAAACTCTGTTTTCCCCTTATATACTGTATTTCCATTTGCACGCTTCAATAATTCGTTGCACCTATTTTCCATTTTCTTAGCAAAATTTAATGAAATGAGGGGTGACTCAAGGTTTTTGCACAGAGCTGTATAGCAACTCTTTTGAAGTTTTGTATTCCCTCTGTGACTTGTGCTGTGTTACGCCAACAGTCTGTTCAAAAGAACTGAGGATGAGTACATACCTGATGCTGAAAGTGTGCGGCAAGTGAAGGAGCAGCATTTGCAGCCTCAGACCTGCACACTCGCCCAGTGCTTTCAACTCTACACCAAAGAGGAACAGGTAGGCTGCAACAGAATTTTACTGATGGTCATTAAAAAAAAAGGCTACTGTGAAGAGTCTTAGTTTTTGCTGCATGTTAATAGCCATTTACAGTTTCTGTAAATTAAAGGACATCAATGTTCATCCATTCCAGTTAAAATTAAAAAGATCTTTGAGAGCGTAAGGCCTCCTTTGGGTTTAAAGTTTGGTTACTTACTTGCTTTTAAAGTGTTTTCACATTCATTTCAGCTTGCTCCTGATGATGCATGGCGCTGCCCACACTGTAAGCAGCTTCAGCAGGGCAGCATCAAACTCAGTCTGTGGACCTTGCCGGACATCCTCATACTTCACCTGAAACGCTTTAGACAGGTAAGGAAGACTGCTAAAATAAAAACATTATATATTTTCATACTATGTAGGTAAAAAAATAAAAATAAAATTATATTTTAAAACAAAGTGCCAAATGTATTGCTTCTTCAGGATGGGGATCGACGAATGAAGATGCAGAACATGGTGAAATTCCCGCTCACGGGCATGGACATGGCACCCCATATGGTAAAAAGGAGCCAGAGCAGCTGGAGTCTGCCCTCCCACTGGTCGCCATGGAGGCGGCCGTATGGGATGGGCCGTGATCCAGAGGACTACCTTTATGACCTGTATGCAGTGTGTAACCATCATGGGACCATGCAGGGAGGACATTACACGGGTAAGGAGGCACCATATCCAACCAGGGCCTGAAGTTTTTTTTTTAAGAAAAGCTATCCACGATATTTATGATATTTTATTTCATTATGTCTTGTAGCTCACTGTAAGAACTCCATTGATGGGCAGTGGTATTGCTTTGATGATAGCGATGTTCATCCCATATCTGAAGATGAGGTCTGTAAGCAGACTGGTTACATCTTGTTTTATCAAAGACGTGCGACAATCCCATCTTGGTCTGCCAACAGTTCTGTCGGAGGTAACTTGTGATGATGTTAGTTTGTGCAATTTCTTGCTGCGTTTCCATAGGTGCTCATAAAAATAACAAATAATATCAGATTTAAATTTGCTGAATTTTTACTTTGGGCTCATTTT
This sequence comes from Pterophyllum scalare, assembly GCA_024447675.2. NCBI lineage: Eukaryota > Metazoa > Chordata > Actinopteri > Cichliformes > Cichlidae > Pterophyllum > Pterophyllum scalare. The sequence continues at coordinate 55,380 of JAMQGT020010923.1, read as the reverse complement.
CCCATTCACCTAAATGATAAATGGACTAGTGCATATATAGCGCCTTTCTACTCAATTTGAGCACTCAATGTGCTTTATCTAATGTTCACACACACACACACACACACACACCCACCCTACTTAGGGTTCAGTGTCTTGTTCAAGAATACGTACAAGTGAACTAGAGGAGCTGGGGATCAATCTTTCAACCTGCTCTACCACTTTCAGTGTGTTTGCTATTTTAAGACCACTCCTGGGAAGTGAACACTTGAACTTGCACATTTACTGTTTCACACAGGACTTTAAAGTTGTGCAGAGGGCAAACACAAAGTTCTCCTTCAAACGTTCATGTGGATTGATCATTGGTGGTGATGAATGGTGTGTCTGTGGCTACCACTGAGCACTTTTCAACAGTTTTCATTTAAACAGTCTGTAGTTTTCCAGACTGTGGTGCATCATGTGCTGGGAATATTTTTTTTTTTTTTAAACTTTTTTCTCAACAATCATGAGATTCATGCACTGGGAATTAATCCCCAGGGTGAGAGCGTGGTGTCTGAAGGAGAACACTGTGGAGCATTCCACTGTGGGCTGGCACACAGCACATTAAAAACATTTTGGTCAAACCAATATGCTCTTTGCTCACTATCCAACCCACTGGTCGGATTTGCCTCCCTGTGACTTTGTCCACTTCTACAAAATGAAAATCATTTTCAAAGGATTCTGTTTTCAGACACTGAAGGAAATCCAGCTTGCATTGCAGAGATCTAAAAATAGCAGCTGTACTGAAAGTGGTCTGAAGGTGCACCCAGAGGTGCATGAGCAGATGACCTTAAAGGTTTTTGATTTTTATGTGCTGTGTCCTGGAACCTTTTGATTGTATCTCATAGCTTATATACAGTGAGGGAAATAATTATTTGATCCCTTACTGAATTTGTAAGTTTGCTCACTTATAAAGAAATGAACAGTCTCTAATTTTATGGTAGTTTCATTTTAATGGAGAGAGACAGAATATCAACCCAAATCCAGAAAAACATATTACATAAAGTTATAAATTGATTTGCATGTCATTGAGTGAAATAAGTATTTGATCCCCTACAATCGTGCCAGAATTCTGGCTCCCACAGTTTGGGAATGAATGAATCAATCAATTACTGTTATGTGTTTAACCTCTCCCCCACCATGGGTCAGACTAAAGAGCTGTAAGGACGTCAGGGAGAAGATTGTAGATTGTACAAGGCTGGAATGGGCTACAAGACCATCAGCAAGAAGCTTGTTGAGAAGGGGACAACTGTTGGTGCGATTAGTCGGAAATGGAAGAAATATAAATATATGACCATCAGTCGCCCTCAGTCTGGAGCGTCATGCAACATCTTGCCTCATGGGGTGAGGATGATCATGAGAAAGGTGGTGGCTCAGCCCAAAACTACACGGGAGGAGCTTGTTAATGATCTGAAGGCAGTTGGGACCACAGTCACCAAGAACACCATTGGTAACACACTACGCCGTAATGGATTGAAATCTTTCAGTGCCCATAAGGTCCCCCTGCTCAAGAAGGCACATGTACAGGCCTGTCTTAAGTTTGCCAGTGAACATCTAAATGATTCAGAGAAGGCTTGGGAGAAAGTGCTGTGGTCAGATGAAACCAAAATCGAGCTCTTTGGCATCAACTCAACCTGCTGTGTTTGGAGGAAGAGAAATGCTGAGTATGACCCAAAGAACACCATCCCCACAGTCAAGCATGGAGGTGGAAACATTATGCTTTGAGGCCTGTTTTTCTGCTAAGAGCACAGGACGACTTCACTGCATTGAGGGGCCAATGGACAGGGCCATGTACCATAAAATCTTGGACGAGAACCTCCTTCCTTCAGCCAGAACACTGAAGATGGGTCATGGATGGGTCTTCCAGCATTACAATGACCCAAAACATACCGCCAAGGCAACAAAGGAGTGGCTAAAGAAGAAGCACATTAAGGTCATGGAGTGGCCTAGCCAGTCTCCAGATCTCCAGAAATCTTTGGAGGGAACTGAAGCTTCAAGTTGCCAAGACGTGCAACCAAGAAACCTAAAAGATTTAGAGTTTCTGTAAAGAGGACAGGGCCAAAATCCCTTCTGAGATGTGTGCAGACCTGCTGACCAACTACAAGAAACATCTTATTGCAGGCAACATGGGTTTCTCCACCAATTACTAAGCCATGTTTTGTTTTTTTGTTATTTATTTTTATTTTTTTGGGGGGGGGGGTGTCAAATACTTATTTCACTCAATGACATGCAAATCAATTTATAACTTTTACGTGTTTTTTCTGGATTTTTGGTTGATATTCTGTCTCTTTCCATTAAAATGAAAGTGCCATAAAAATGAGAGACTATTCATTCCTTTGGAAGTGAGCAAACTTACAACTTCAACAAGAAATCATAATAATTATTTTCCCCACTTTATTAAAATGTTCTATAATGTTGATCTACAACCGTTCAACTGTCTATTTGGCCCTTTAGGTTCCACCAGTTCTTCTTTGTGTGAGCACTGGATTAGTCGGCTGATAGGAAGCCGTCCACCTAGCCAAGCCTCATCCGGGTCCTCCAGACGCACCTCATTGGCCTCCCTTTCCGAGTCTGCTGAGTTTGCTGGTGAACGGAGTGAAGATGATGGTGACGAACACTCATTTTATAACACACAGTTTCCCCCCCTTTTGTTTTTCAGGTGACGAGCATGAATATTTTCTTAATACATGTAAATTTCATTCTTGCAGGCTTATCATCCCGACCAGCAGTGAGAGGCATGCAAAGGCAAACATTCTCCTCAAGATCTTCCATTGCAAGCCCACTAGCACTGAGTGAAAATGGTACTAAACCATCCTGGTCCCACTCTGCTAAGCTCCAGCTCCGTTCCAACTCTCCCTCACGTTTCTCCTTGGAGTCCCACTCCTCTTCCCCAACACTGGAAAGGATAGGAGAGGTGGTTGATACCAAGCTATCAGTCTCCTGCTTCACTGGGTCACCTAAGCCAGATAAAGTGTCAGGGGGCAAGTCAGCCATTGCCGCTTTGGACAGTAATGCAGGCACTAAAAGGCTGATAGAGCAGGTGCACTCTAAAGCTGTGCTACAGGCAGAGCAGAGGATCTCCAGCCAAGCAGGGGATAACAACAATTTACTGAGTGTTGCTGAGCAAGTCAGTCCTAGACATAGTGCAGCTGCAAAGGAGTTAAAAGCAAGAACTGTGGCTGCAGAAAGCAGTGGTGTGAAAAGATCCTCAGCCAAGACTGGGTTAGAGATTGAAAAGAGTCCCAAGAAGCGCCCAGCCACCTCCTCAACGTCATCTAGCTCTCTATCTCCTGCATCCCCAGCCATTGATAAATCACCATCTCGAACACAGTCCAAAAGTGCAGCATCAGCATCAACCCCAAAAGACAAAAGTGATGGACCTGCTAAAATTAGCAAGGCTGGTTCCTCAAAAACAGCAACTCCCTCTAAAAAAGGATCATCCCAAACTGTGGAGGTATTACATCCTGACTCTGCCTCACAGAGGAAGAGTGGTTCTCCCGGATTACAAAGCTCACACCCCCAAAGGAGGACATCACCCAGAGGGGGAAGTGAGAAAAGCTCAGCCTCTGGAAGGAATAGAGCAGCAGACAGGAGCACTAGCCGTGAATCCTCACGGACCACAACGGTATCAGAGAAGAAGATTAGCCATGGAGGTCCTCCCTCGAGGTTGAGTGCTGCTAGTAGAGCGGAGGGCAGGCCAGGCAAGGCTATGGAAGACAGAGCAGCGGCCCGGAGCTCAAGTAGTAGCTCCTCCCTTACTAGTCTCCGATCCTCAAGTGTGGGTGTTTCCTCTGTAAATGCAGCTCCACCATTAAGGGGTCCTCAAAGGAGCAGCAAGTCAGAGGACAAAGGATTGTCCTTCTTTAAAACTGCTCTGAGGCCTAAAGAGACCCGTAAACCAAGTGATAGTGGCAAAGTAGGGGTGGGAGAGGGTAAAGGAAGTCCAGAGGATAGTGGTGGGAGTGCATCTAGAGAAGGAATCCCACACGGAGCAAGCAAAAAAATATTGAATGTGGCTTCAGAGACCAATGTGAGCACAGCCAAAGACAAGGAATCCTCTAAAGCGTCAGCTTCAGCCAAGAATTTATTGCTGCCCTCCACAAAGTCGAAGCTCTCTGGAGCAGAATCAACGGCTCAGTCTCCTGCCACCGCAAAAGACCTTTCAAAGAAAGAGCCCGCTAAAAAGACATTGCAGTCCAGAAAGATCCCCATTAACTCCACACAAACTAGCCAGAAATCCAAGTGATGTTACTTCGAGGGTCTAAAAACAACAATCTCTCTAGTGCAGCTCTGAGGTGTTTTTTTTTCTAACCATCAAACTAGACCCAAGTGTCTGTCAAACAACTTTGAAGCACCTGTAGCTTTTCAGTGGTCACTGAATACCAGCTGCCATATTGGACACCGCCTGTCCACATTGTTAAATAGTTATTTAGGAATGGATCTTAAAGCACTTTGTATGGATTGCATTGATTTTGAGGAGTATTATACTGTGTTGTAAATAAGCATGGACATGTGTTGAAATTATTGCCTTGTTCTGTCTGTAGCATTGTCAGGAGAAAACTTAGTGAGAGTAAAAGTCACTTTTGCACAAGGTGGAAAGCAGATGTAACGGTGGAAAGAAACTTTTCAAACACGGACTTACTCAGTCACCAAAGGAAGTTTACTGGCAATTTTTAACATGCTTGATGCAGCAAATTATTTTCAAAAATCTTTATGTACGGCTCTCCTTCACTGCTGAGAGCCATTCTGTCAACAACAAACATCAGTGCCTCAGATAATCACAGAGAAGTATTTAATCGAAACTGTATAACTGCAGGTGTTGGTAAATTTGTAATTCAATTTTAATATTTATCAAGCACTGAAAATGTAATTTCAAGTAAAACATAAGTACGCCTGTTTAGCGTGAACTGCTGTTTACATATGCTCTTTGAAGTATTTTTTTGTCCAGCCACAATCTGACTGTCACCCGGAGGCTGAGGAGAGGTGCAGGAGGGAAGCATGCGTCGTCGCTGTCTAACGTCTGGAGACTTTGGTTCGCAGTGGTTTGCGATGGTTCTCAGTGTTCGTGTTTTATTGACCCGTACTAACCCCTCAGACCCCGTTGCCACTTCTGCCCTCCAGCTGCTGATGCCAAGACTTAACTCCGGTGCCCCGTGTTCCCTCGTGGGAATCGAGCCTCTTCAGACTGCCAGACGTCTCCAAACATTCCTCTCAGATGAACACAGGGTTAATTTAAAAAAAAAAAAAAAAAAAAGCTTCCTCGTACACAGCATAAACATCACACTCAAAGACAGCTCGGATGACTTCGTTGAACGGTCAATCCTCTGTCTTCACATGCCGCATCACAGCTTGTGCGCAGAGTAGTACCCCACTGAACGCACTGATGTAGACTGAGAAAAGAGATCACTATTCTTGAAGTATGTGACAGTTGTTGCATGATAAATTGCTTATGCATGCACTTAACTATGCAAGCAGATTCTTGCAAATGCCCACACTGAGTATGTAGAATGTGCTACTCTTGTTGGATGTGTATTTATTTCTAACTATATATATTTTTTTCTTCCAAATGCCAGCATCAGAGAGCATGTCGAGGCATCTTTTATTAAAGCTTTGTTTGCACATTTCCTCAGAGTAATATAGATTTCGTATGAATGATAAGTATTGCTCATTCATCCTCTCTAAGTAAATCAGCTCACTTGCAAATGAATGTTTTCTGTAGTGTATTCATTTGTCTCACATTTTCCCCCACATAGTTGCACTTATTTTTTTAACAGTTTAACAGACTTTGGCAGCAAAACACTGCTGGAGCTTTCAGATTGTGGTACAGTATGATAACCTTTAATTGTTCACCATTTACAGAGATCTTCTAGAGCTGGGAGACTGAAGTTATATTAGCCCAAATACAGGAGTGTTTTATGTGAGACCCAATGACAGGCTTGTTGTCTGGTTTTAAAGGGACAGTTCACCAAAAATGAAATATACAGTAATGTTTTTAGTCATCTGCGTCGTTTTAGAGACATCTGCTGTAGAAATGTCTGCCTTCTCTTGAATAGAATTGCGCTAATAGGCGCTCAGCTGGTGCTCAAAGTACCCCAAAAAAACTGATTTTAAAAACTCAGCAGCAGAAATCTGATGTAGTTTGGTGGAAAGAAAGAAGTTCAGGCATGAAAATGCTTGTAATTTTTTTTAAGTAATCCTGTCGTGTGCTTTTAGCTAATTTTGGAGAAAACTCTCTATTCATACATTTTGACAGACCGTGGTCAGTCAAGGCACCGTTGTGCACTCAGTCTTTATAACCCTGATGCTTTTGTCACAGAAAACATATACATGTATGCATCATTTATATATGTATGATCAAACATAAAAGCATGTCAGCACCCCCCCCCCAAAACAAATACTAATTGCTTACAGTGATACATTACAGTGGAAAGCATAATTATCTTATATAATATTAACCCCACTTAAGTCAAATTTATCAATGAAAGTTATAATAACAAAATTATACTGTGCATTTACTGAATGTCACATTTAAGGAGCGTAAATCAGTAGCCTAAGCAGCCACTTTTCAGCACATGCCGTGCAGAATGAATCAAATATGTTATCTTCAGTGCCTCCTGGCTACAGTTTGTCGATGCTGTGATATTAAACCCTACACATGGAGTATATGAACTGAAAAACTGACCTATGTATGTCGCGCCAATGTTGATGATATGTCAGCAATGTATAAACGCAGTAAAGTACTGTGAGGAATTATTTGTTTACACAAAATGCATGGGAATTATTAAACCTTTTTATTTTCCCATTTGTACTGAGTCATATTATTTTTTTTAAAAAAACGTGATGTGTTCATCTTTTCCGGGGGGGGGGGTTGACCTAAGGGATCAGTGAATATACACTGTTTATTATACACATTGTTTCTGGCCATTTTGTAGTAAGTGCTTCGTGCAGACAGTTTGACCTGACGGTGCTTTTTGTTTTTCATTTAGTTTTTGTATAACTAGCTTGAGGGGCAATTTATTTTTCAATTTCTCATTGCCTCCACTTGGTGGTGCTCAGTGTTTGCCTGAAAGTCTCAGAAGACCCAGAAATAATGAGTTAGGGAAATAAAGCAACACTCGGTGAGAATTTGCTCTTGACAAATGCCCTTCAGTCTGAACTTCTGGGATTATTAAGATATATAAGAGTGTCAGGTCTAATGCTGTCAGTGGGGGAGATGATATGTTATTAAACTACAGCACCATCATTTATTTAGAGCTGATTCGATTGTGGTTTTATTAGTTTGGCCCAAGGCTGGGCATATTAAGAGTTAATGTTGCCTCTTTGTCTTTTCTATTCTTGTAATTCTGTGTAACAGTCATCAGTTTTGGGAATTTCATTTTCAACTTCTCACTTCTCACCTCTTGTGCAGTCAGAAGAGTGATGAAATTTCAAAAATTGCCCGAGGCATGATGGGACTCCAACATGCTTCGCCTCACATGCAGCAGATGTTATATACTTGTAGGAGAAGAGCATCTTTTTCTTTTATCCTAAAGGACAATGAGCGGCCCTTCTATTAAAATGCACGTATGGATGTAATTAAATTCACAGACTGCAACCCAGCACAAGATCATTCTGTAAAGGAGCCAGGCTCTTCTAGTGCTGAAATCAATAATCATTTGCCAATTGTATCAGTTCCAAGAGAACATCATTAGCAAGACCTCAGTGGAGAATTCAGCAACTTTTACCAGGATTTAGCACACGAACTGTGACATTACCCTTCGCGACTCCTGAACATAATGCATCTAACTTGCTGAATTAGTTTACATGTTTTTCTTTTGCTACATTAATGTGCTGGGTGCATCGTAAAAAAAAAAGGCAATCTAATTGTATTGATCAATCCAATCTTGGTATCTTCTGGGGGCCAAATTTAATCCTTAATGTTGCTGCTAATGCTCCACTGTCCCTGCGCAGGAGCAGACGAGGAGCAGGAGCTTCATGATTTCACTTTTTCACTGCTTGCTGCTTGGATGGATCGATGCATTGACTACTGTCCTGAAGGTGAAATACTCAGTGTGGCTACACACACACACACACACTCGTAAACACCTGAATAACACAACACAACAAATACAACCAAGTGTAACAGCCATGCAACACTGTGAAACACATCTGATTGGATTTTCATTTTTGGTGCCAGTGTTTGCGGTGTTGTTGTGTTTCTTTTTTTTAATATTAAAATTCATAAGATGTTGCAATGCTACATAACATCTAATAGAATCTTGCTATGGGAATGTGTGTTATATACTGTGTATATTGTATACCTCTGTGCAGTATGAGCTTATTATGCAGGATGATGCTAAATTTTGTTGCATTATGATGCTTTTTCTCTTTTTACATTAGTGCTATTTTTTTGTATTTATCCATTTTCTATCCGATCCAAGAATTTAAGGCATTTAAGTAGCCTCATTTAATTTGCCCAGCATTGTTCTATTCAAGTGGAAAACTTTCAAAAGCCTGTGGTAGCAGCTAAATTGATTAATCCTTGAGTCAGATATCTTGGTATTAATAGATCTGAAAATTACTTAAAAGGCTCCTTTTTTTTCTACAGAGAAAAAAAGCCTTTTAAATAATTTAATAATTTTTAGCTTTTCATCAAGTATTTTCACATGAAGACATTCACCAGTTAGTTTCATTCAAGAGATTTCTTCATTAGAACATTTAAAATTTGTAATTGCGGGAAATCAGTTGCATGTTTATTGTTTTTGTTTTTCTTGCCACAATTCATAAACTGTATATGAAAGATGGACATCGCCACCAGGAAGTCACCCACTGGTATTCTGAGTCCTGTCTTTCAAGCTTCAGGCTGAACATTTTCACTCATCATTTTAGCTGAAATGAGAGTTCCTGAGTGTGGGGCAGACCTGGCTAAAAAATAATACTAAAACTTTATGTTATTTGGTAGCAACTTGGCAGTCGCAAGATGGACCCACCCTAAATCATGTCCTATTTAGCATCCTTCTAGACTCTGAAAGGGACCAAAAGACTTGAAACTAATAACTGAGATCTAAACTGTACCATTCAACCTTTTTGTGCAACCACTGGCATTACCTTCGAAATGTAGGTTTAAGGCACTTATGCATTTACTTCACTTTTCTGACCGTGGTGGCTTTATCCATCTTTTATATACAGTTTATGGCAGAGATGGATTGTTATTCTATATTTAAGGTTGGTGCTAAATTGGATCAACCAGAGGGACTGTCTATTCTGCTGTGGTTTGTTGTTTCTGCTACAGCCACACTTGAAAAAAGAGTGGTTGGAGACTGCGACATGACCAAAATTATCGGGCCTACTATTGCCTTCAAAATGATAGCTTTGCAGACAGCTGCCGTCTTCAAAGCAACTTTGGTGCAGACGACAATAAGATGGAGTTGGTCTGCTATCAGTATATATATATATATATATATATATATATATATATATATATATATAATATATATATATATATATATATATATATATATATATATATATATATATATATATATGTGTGCATATATATATATATATATATATATGTGCATATCATATGCATATGTAACTAAAGGTGTCAGATTGTAGCAGGGTATAAAGGATCATAAACGTGATATAATAAAGTACACATCAATAAGGAATCACTTGAAGTTTTATCCCTTTTAAGACCGTAAACATATTCAGTAATATAATTTTTTTTTCAGATGTGAGTTCAGTTGAATGCTGCCTTGGCCTGTTCTTATTACTAGTCTCCAATAATATATATAGACTATACTGCCCACTTAAATTATACTCTGCTTAAACAATTCTAAGCTAACAAACTGCATCTCTTTAAGCACCCAAGAAAAAGACCAAAAGTGTAAAATTTTCTTTTTATTTTGAGCTCACCCATTACCAATTCATAATCTTAATGTGAAAATTTTACAATCTATGCTTCACCAAATGTATTCTCTGTGTAAGACTTTTTCTCCCTGCCAAATGAGAAACAAATTAAATCATTCACTTGTTTTAGCAGTGAGCGTGTCAGTTATTTCTCTTCTCTTGAGCCCAGTGATGGAGTACTTTAGTTCTCCTTTAATCGGATATGAAAAATCTAGTAAGCCTTGAGTGCAGTCGGAGAGAGAGAGAGCTGCTTTTTAGGCTATGCAATATACATGACGCGTCTTGTGAGATATCTACGGCTGAATTACACAACCCTAAGCAGAGAGTGGTGTCTTGGAAACTACTTTAACACCCAAAGAGACTGTGCTGTTGTTTCTGGACTAGTGACAGCTTCCACAAACTGTCAGGGTTGGTGATCTTTGCACCTTTCACTAGGGATTAAAGTGCAGTTTTTAATGCAGCCGAATAATCTTGCTAAATATAATCTCTACACCTTATCAAATAGTTTTAATTCTAGTGCAATTTACCCCAGATTTCTTTGATTAATTAATACACTGACATTCAGTTAAGTGCTCTTTATGAAGGAAGAGGTTGGAAGAAGATACACTTGCTAAAGCCTTAACCTGTAAAATGTCTGAGACCCGGCAGCCTCATCCCACAGGCAGCACATTTATTTCTCCTACATAACGTGCAATAGTGGGTAGCTGGAATTCCAAGGCCGTTCCGATACAGAGGGACTCATCGGGATGCTGGAGAGCAAGGTGCGAAGTGTCAAAGTTGGACATACAGCCAGCGCATGTCTGCCGCGCTTCCTCTGACACCCATCCTACACCATTGACTGTGCGAGGAGTGATTGACTGAAAGGTTGATTATGCTTTTTTCAGCCAGGTGGTTGGCAGGCAGAGAGGCGCATATCACCAGATTGCTGCATCAGCCAAAGTGTGAGGCCACAGTTTCTGGCAACAGTTAGTCTGGACGAACATCACAGGAATAATAAAAAGATGCAGGGCTGTCAGTCATCAGCTAAAATGTGTCTGTTTGGTTGATGATTCTTTTTTTTTCTTCCTGTTTTGTTGGCAGCAGTCTCTCTATGTTCCTCTTGTGTCATTAGAGGCTTTTGCCTTTTGAGCAATACTGAGATGGAAGACAGGCGAGGCTGCACGGGTAGAAAACTTGAGGTTCTTGGGTTCTTGGGGGAGAGGGAGGAAGTCTTTGATGTTGTGGAGTTTTCATGGAGGCAAATAACACACTTTGATATTTTACGAGCTATCTCTGCTTAAAAAAAAAAATGCAGGCAAAAAAAAAAAAAAACGGCAGCATGAACACCACACATGCACACACAAAAAGACAAACATCTACAAATATACTCTGTCAAAGACGAGGTTCGAATTACCACCCGGCTGAAAGACTTGCAGTGATTTTGTCTGCAGATATTTGTCTTCCACACTGCACAGTTTCTGAAAGTTCCAATTTTCCTGATGACCGATGAGCAAAAGTCTGTCCCGTTTGATATTCAGAGGAAGATAAATTAGTGTTTGGATGAACATAAAAGGTAATGTATTCATAAAAGCTGTGATGAGTGCAGCTGTCTCCAGCATCTGACATCCAATCTGAGACAAGCCGCCCAGGGAGTCTGGACCATCCTCCACTGTGAGTGTGTGTATTACTGTGTGATGAAGTAGAATTTCATTTTTTGTGATGGAAGGCATTGTATGATTATTTCTTAAAGTACTAAAGATTATGTAGCGTTGCTTTGATTGTATTTAGAAGCCAAATATTGAAGCTCAGTATTGAACATATCTGCATCAAATATTGCTCTATTTAAGCTGTTACTAGGTAATAGTTTGTGAATGATGTGAAATATAATAATCAACATAATGCTAAAACAAATTTAGGTATTTGTTAATGAGTTTTTTTTAAAACAAAAACAGAATAATTTATGAAAAGAAGCATGGTAAAAAAAATCTGCAGGGTTTTTAATCAGGATTTCACATCACTTCCTCCTCAAAATTAAATTCATTTGTGTTTTCTTTCTCTTTTCCACACAACAGTTGTTTGTACCTTTCTATACACAATATGTGTAGAGGTTAATGTGCACAACAAAATAAAATAACTTTGCAGGTAAAGCAGGCTTATGCAGAATCCTCTTTGCTTCATGAATCCACTAATCGCACACTGAGGAACGTCATCCGGGTTCAGCCGGTCCCTCCTTTCACACTGCTCACGTGCTGAAATGATGAGGTAAAAATAACCATTCCATAGTGTGAAAAGTGCAAAGCTCTGCTGATGTAATTCCCTATTGGCCAGTGAAAGGTGTTTGGGAATACATTCATTACCTGAAAGAACTCCTTGGACCTTAAAGCCTGCTCACGGACCCACTCGACTTGGTTTCCCTCTCTGCTGCTCTAGCCTTGCATAGCTTCATGCTGCTGCATGTTGTAATACCCCCCCCCAAAAAAAATCCTAATGCACAGCATGTCGACTCAGGTGTGGTCTGAAGTCCAGGGGTTTCTGATACATCAGATGTGTTTTGCTTTGCTGGGGATGCGAGGTTCATCTGGAGGCAGCCTTGGGATGAGACTTGTTATTCTCCTCAGTGAGACTTGAGGCACGCACTCTAATTAGAACACATCTCCTGGTGAGAGAGACGCCGAGGTTTGACTACTGCTCCAATCTAATCAGCTTTCTACCGCACTTTAGCTACTCCACAGAAAACAGACTCTCGCTCGTCTGACAAACGGATACAACAACAGGGAGACGGCACTAAACAACTGTTTCTAATTTGGAGGACTTTGCTGAATTTTACTGATCTGAATCTTGAAAGGGCACCCGCCCAACGATTTCTCACATCTTTGCCATCTTCCTCTCACTCTCTGCTGGAGACGAGTTAAAAAGGGGGCCGTGCAGGTGGCTGCTGATTTGAACATAGATGTAAAAATGTGAATGTGAATTAAAATAAAAATGTCTGGATGCTTTTAGACTTCCCATTTTCATCTACACAAATTGCATTTGGTACACCACGAACATAACCTATATTTAAATTAGGTGTCAGTTGAAAGTCTGTTTTTGGTGCACTTAAATTCTTCACTTCCACGGCTTCCTCCATAGCAGTTTCCTACCTTGTCATCTCTACAGGCTGCAGTTCTAACACTGGTCTGCAAATAGTTGTAGAACATATATCATTACGTACTTGAGACTGTGCCACAGTTGTCAGCACTTCATTTTAATTTGGCTCCTAAGCCACTGGTGATTTCGACCACAGGGACATCCTGTCGGCTGCAGAAGTTAAACTATTCTGAGGCATTAGGACTGAATGCGGTACACTGCTGAATCCCTGCCTCTGCAGTGTCAGCTGCTGTCTCACTCGGATACCAAAGAGGCTCATTCCATCCCATGAGGACATCCTGAACAAAGGACGAGGACGGCCGTGTGAATCTGTACCTTTAATTCAGCACAGCTTAAATAGAGCATGCATGTGAAATATGTTTTTCTGTAGCACTGTTAACAGCTTCACGTAAATATGATTGCAATATTAACGTTTCAGGGGAGGATTCCTTTGGAAATAATCCCTTCCCGCTTCTTACTTCCATACTCATTAAAAATCCAAAAGGATGGATGTTTGAAGCTACATTAAGCAACGGGGCTTCAGTAGGAGATGAGCTACATTACATTACATCTGAACAAAGAGCATCATTGTGACATTTCACTGCTTAAAGTCGGCCTTCAGCCACTCTCTTAATTTTATCCAGTTATTCTTTGGCGCATTAGAGGAGAGTGTTCCTGTTTAGATTTGATCGTCCCTCCATTAAAAACAGCATTGCTGCTTGAAGCTTTAATCAATATCAGATCCAAAAATTATTATAGCAAATACTCTAAGCCTCTTTCTACAACTCTCCTCAGAGAGCAGAAGATAAAAAGGAACAATGTGTTTCTACTCTTGTCCTTGAATTCTTGTTATTAGTGTGAGCAATAACTAGTGCTTATCAACAGCACACTGACGTATTAACTGATCCCTTCAGCTCCATCAGGTATTTTGAGTGTTTAATAATTACCAGGAAGCTCCGTGGGGGACGGAGTGATTTGAAATGTGCTATAGACAAAAAAACCTTTTGATCATCCAGCACTTTAAACATAGCCTTGTATTATGACTTGTTTGAAAAGACTGATTTAATCATAATGTTTTATAGCAACAAGACAGAAATATTAATCAACATGATATTCACTCATCAGTTTTAACAAATACTCATTAAGCTTAACAAGCCCCTCATTAGCTCGAGTGCATATAGGTCACATCGTGGTGCTCCGAAATGCAAAGGATTTCATGATTTGCATGGGCTGGTTCCTGGGGGAATCTCCTGTTGGAAAAGAAAGCTGCGTGTGTGAGCAAGAGAGGGAGAGAAAGAAGAAGAGATTTGACCTGCAAGCAATCTCTGGAGAGCCGTTTCCTTGCAAGGTCTAATCAGACTCTGGCTGATGCTGGTTCTAGGGATTGCTTTCCTCCAGCCCTCAAGCCTAATTAGGACCCCTGTGTAACATATAGAGATGCTGCTCACAGTGACGACTGGATAGACGCTCACCTGTGCGTGCTCTTTAAGCCACAGAAATGAGTTGCTGGCAAGCATGATGACAAGAGATGCACCTGGAGGTGGTGCAGCCACACCGGCTACTCCCCCACCTGGAGGTCGTGTGAGTTTAATGAATGTTAGGACAGGCAGAGGCGGAAAGAGAAAGAGAAGCTGTGAGGGAAGGGAGAGAGAGAGAGAAAGAGAGAGAGAGAGAGAAAGAGAGAGAGAGAGAGAGAAAGAGAGAGAAGGCAGTCGTCTGGGTTGGGAGAGAGGGTCACGGAGAGTGGAGCATCTTTCATGTTCTTTTTTTTTTTTTTTCTCTTTTAACAATGTACCGTGACCATTTGCAGAAGCTGCAAAGAATGAGGAGAATGACAGTTGTAACATATAGTAAAGATAAAAACATGTTCCCTAAGCTCAGCTTTCTGGATTTCTAATGTCAAACACCAGGAAATCTTCAAAGGATACACTGCTAAATGCAAATTTCATGAGTGCTTCAGATGAAGTATTCAAACAGATAAAAGTATCTGGCTTCTTCTGAGGTATGTAGATAGCAGAGGGGCTGTGTGGTCTATATTTCACTGGGTGTGAGACTGTTTTTTATGAGCATTATTTCTTAATGATCCAATATGTATAACTTGTGATATTAAAAGATGCACATAAAATACCGAAGAAGTAGCCATTTATGATGATTGTCAGCCAAACTGTCAGTCTAAAGTACTGTGCAAAAGTCTTGAGCCACCCCTCATTTCTTTATATTTTGCTACAAAAATGGGAACTAGGTGCAGTGGTTTATTGAAACATGTGCAAACATAAATGAAAATACAGTATATAAGGCAAAAACAGATATTGTACAGTTCTAGGATGTTGGCTGCCTTTGGTTCGGTTCTCTGTCGGGAAGATCCCACATGCTTCAGTAATGATGAGGTCCGGGTTCTGGGGAGGCAGATCCATGACTGAGGTCAGATCATTGCCCAATTTTTTTTCCCCATACTTCTTAAGTACATGACTTTCAGATGCTTGAATGATTCATAGGTCAGTGTTGGGTGGTTTAACAAACCAACAAAACATTCCTCTAAAAAAAGGGTCAGCTACAAGACTGGACTGAAAATGAGTGAAAAAGCAGTACATTAAATTACAATCTTTAAAACATAACTTCTCTCTGTCACAGACACATCATTGCCCTCGTGCTCCCTGCATATGTTGTAAGCCTCTTTCATTTCTATATCTTTTAGTCACATATGATAAGCACCAGTGATGGATATGCCATTAGGTTGTTATTGTTTCCCCAGTTTAGGTTCAGATTGGTTTGCTGTCGGGAATGCACAAAATAAACAACTCCCCTCAAATGCATTAAACTAAAGCCTGTTTTATAATGTAAGGAGTAGAAAGCAGAGTTATCTTTTAGTTAAAATGTAGGGATTAAAAGTCAGAAAAATACATAGTCAAGCAAAGTGCAGATACCTGAAAACTCTACTTAAGTACAATAAAGCTTTGATTATACTCTGTTACAGACATGGTCAGCTGGAGACCGAAGGCCGAGTAATCGTTCCAGTTATACATCTTTGAAGTCTGCTGCCTGAGCGCATGCATAGTTGGTGCGTCGTAATGTAAACGCTCCACAGACGAGTCCGCACGGTCACTAAAAACAGGCGGGTTCGCGGACTTCCGTTGTGTGGTGTCATAATTTCCATCACTCAGACCTGAGCAGACCCTAGTGGAATCACTGACGCAAAAGTATAATCAAGGCTCAGCAAAGTATTTGCACTCACTTCATTATTTATTTTCCCACCTCTGCATGGTGTACCACACGGCTCCACTTTACAGTATATCTCAGAACTTCCAAACATGTGTGATGACAACAGGGAAGGTGCCATCTGTGGATAAACTATGCAACAAAAATGCTCATAACATGGTTGAAAGGTGTTTCTCCTGTATCTTATTTACCTATTAATTTTCATTTATTGGCCGTCATAAATGCAGATACCTACAGATCAGCAAATAGCTGAAAACTGGTTATCGCAAGAGTACAGCGTCCAATTTCCAGTTTCCAGTTTCCAATCAGATCCACCCCTCAACAAAATGTACAAGTTGAGGCTTTAAAACAAGACTTGGCTAACCCGGATGATGCCGTGGTGGCTATGTCCATCTTTTACAACACCTTTGCCACAGCTCTGTATGTTTGATTTGGTGGATTTTTTTTATTTTTATTTTTTACACCAGATGCCCTTCCTAACACAACCTCAAAGGGATTTGTGTCTCTTCCCAGGATCAAACCAGGAATTCTTTCCTTGTTTGGCAACTGTGTAAACCACTACAATATGGAGCAGCTCTGTTGATAACATTAAATAATAAATAAAGGTGGTTATTCCCATACCCCTAGTCTTCTTCCCTTATACTAAGATATGGATAATGGCACAGTTACTGCTGCATTCAGGATAAATAACCACAAGCAATACCCACAATATCATTCTTTGAGATACAGAAGTTGAACACCTCATCATACATTACACAGGGCTTCAAATCATGCTCACTGTTCATGTATTACACAGTGTTTTCCTTTGTTTTTGCAGCAGTGTATCAATCTGGCTCAAACTCAGACAGTCTGGCTTTAGTATTCATAGCATGTAGCCAAATCCAAACTTTTCACTGCAATCTTGTGACATGCAGCCCCGGAATCTATTTGATAACCCGCCACGAATAGGTGTTCCCTGCTTTGTCTTTGAAAAGTGATTGAAATTCCTCACACCTACACCCACTCATGCGCCTACCACCACAGAGCCACACAACAAACCTTACAGAATGCAATAAACCTCAAAGGATGGTGGTCGAAAACATAACTGTACAAACTAGATGTGAAAAAGGAGGATGTGGGGTAAGAGCCGTGTGAATTTTTACATTTCTGGTTCGTGACTTTCTAAACATCAAGCAGACGCAGAAGGCAGGAAGGAATTTTCTTTCACAAAAGGGAGTTTATCAATGCACGTGCTTTAGAAGAGACAGAATTAATAATCTCATACAGTAAATTGTGCTTCTGTTTCTTTTAATGAAGTTTATATGGACAAGCATTGCGATCAACGCAGTGATTAAATACTTCCGCGACAAAAACATAAACCAGAATTTGCAAACAAAGCACGGAGTACAGCGTGAAATGCTTGTTACAGCACATATCTGATTCATGCTGGAAAGAATGGAAGAAAATATCTTTCACACTGTGAAAAAAAAAACTGAAGAGTAAGTAATATCAGGTGGTTCATACTTGCCTTATGGCTTTACATTTTGGATTTACCGCCACAGTGGTGCAGCTTAATTCTCTTCTCCCTGAAGACTTCACTGACATTTTCCAAGGGCTTGCTTTCAAACTCTACTTTGATTAGTCAAGCAGATTTTAAAAGGAACTAATCCCCTTCCCCTCAAATTTTTCTCTTTTTTGTGAAGCAGTCAGCAATACAGTCAGCAATAATACAGACTAACACAAACCGAAATCGGAAAATGATGCCCGTATCTGGCAACAAACAGGGTGCTGATGCTGGTAACTGATCATTACAAGTGCAAGAGCAATGTCATCTTAGATTTTACTCTGTTCATTAGAGTCACTTCAAAGGAAAGTACTGCCTCGGCTGCATCGCTCGGAAATTGTCTAGAGACTGCTGATAGTTAGCTATTCACTTTAGCCTTGACACATTACTGAAGGCAAACCATTTTTAAAAGAACATTTGCGGAATAGCTAATCTCTTTCCTGTACCACATAAAAATACATCTTAAACCTCTACTCCCACTTGAAGTCATGTCCCACCATTTCATAAAACCTGACATTATAAGGTCGATAGAAGTCTCGCAGTTGCTCAATAGCGTCTCTGTCTATCTGCACGTGAGTTCTCCCCTTTGACTTGCCGAGGCAGCGGGGCGAGCCGCTGCTCTCTGGCTTTTTAAGGCAAGGAAAACCCTTGGTGCGGTTGAAATAGAAGTGTTTGTCAGTGACGATGCGCTTCAACCCAAGAAAGTCTTGCACCCGAGCCATCTCCCCTGCTGGGTCTGTGATAAGATGCTCGCCACTCACAAAATGGATCTGAGCCAGAGGGAAGTAGCGGAGCCAGTTTTCAAGGTGCAAAGCATACAGGCCGATCCGAATGGCGTTCCAGGACATGTCCACGATGCCCAGGCTCTGGTTTCTGAAGGCCAAATCCTGGAAGCTTGGCAGGTCAGGAGTTTTAGATAACGTCTGAGTGTAGTCCGATATTGCTCGAGTGACAGGGTCTCGCACCACCACTATGAGCTTGGTGTCTTGGGACATGGCAGAAATCCGGTGGGGTGTCTCTTTCGTCACAAAGTAGCTTGGTGTCTTCTCCATTGTGATTTGGCTTTCAAGAGTTCTTGGCATTAAACCTCTGAATGAAAGATGAAAACACAGCATAAATGTTCTCATTTACATTTATGTTAATTTATGAGTTTTTCTTTTTAAAGAAACATTCGAATGCTTGAATTATCACAGAAGCTAACAGGTTCAGATGCACAGGTCACAATGTCCTTGCATTTCATCTGTCAAAAGTAAAAAAAATGTATGTAAGATATCTATTTAGGGCAGGATTACACAAGTGAGTTGCAAAGGCATAAAGCTACTGTAAGCAAGCTCCGGTTTGGCCTTGAACCCAGTTTCTTGATGCAAATCGTAATAGGAGCACTGAAGCAAAGTTATAGTAGTTTGTTGTCACTGGAGACTCGTCTCACAGACAGCTCTCCTGTGCATCAGCCCAGCATGTTTCCAGAGTAATAAATCACCATGAATGCAAACAGAACACGTATAGCAGCGACTCTGTTAGCTTTACTTCTGGGTCTTCAAACTAGGCCATTCTTTACAGAAGCAGACAGCAATGCGCAGACCTTCACAGAGAAAAAGTTAAAGATTGATTGGAAATCCTCAAGGAGAGAGCTTTTATTAGGGGTCGTGATTAATGATTATTTTCATTGTCAATTAATTTGCTAATCTTTATTTTACTTTTTTTTCCAGTTAATGAATCTTAACATGACACAAAGGGTGAATCTTCCCTTTAGAAACTTCAACAAGAGAATATTTGGATTTTGTTCGTTGATTAATATATAAAAGACGGATGTAGCTGTTGCGCAAGTGTCTTAAAAGTGCATTTTTTCCAATGACCAGCAGGGTGACACTTTTGATCTTATTGTGTAAAAGTCTATAAGAAAACAAGCTTACTGCCTACGTGATTCAAAACCTCAGCAAAAACATTTTTCTGATATTATTAATAAATATTCATTTAGTAAATTCTGTTCACATTTAGATTAAAAAATACAATAAAAGCATGTTTATGGGTGTGACCCTGCTGCCTTTACTGTATGAGTATGCAGTGTCCTCATTTTCTCAGTCAGAGCCATTCATTGCTTGTCAAGATTGTGTCAAAAATCCAATCAGTGATGTCACATCATCTACATCCATCTTTCATATACAGTCTGTGGTAAAACACATACACGGCATACTCACTTGCAAATTCAGCGTGATATTCCGCACTGTAATATGTGATTTATGGATGAATGTTTACAAGGGAGTTTCCCGAGAGGCAGCCGTTTTATTTTGAAAGCAATTCACATCTGACCTTTTCTCAACAGCTTTGACAGCTGACAATCAACCTGTGGTAATGGGCGAGGGTTCAAATCTGGAAGACACATCTCTGAGATAAAAGGGCTTCAACTGCCAACCGTCATGAAGAGTGCCAATTAGCGGAGATACTTTTGGTCTGTAATTATTATATAATACTACTGATACACATCCTTCCTGCAGCTTACATGACAGTCTATCATTAGCATGAAATGCACTTGAAAGTACCAGGGGATAAATACGAGACTGTGTTTCTGCGTAATTGGTTGTCTGTTACTGTAGGTATGTATGTGTGTGGGTTTTTTTTTATTATTATTATTATCTTCAGCTAAACTTGTGTTTGCATACATATGCTTTCTCTAAATCTGTATAATTATGTGAATGTTTAATTTATGGCTATTCAGTTTGATCATCAGTCAATCGAAGCAGTTTGTTAGGGATGCACTTTGTTCCTCCGCCAGGGTGAGAGCCAAGGATGTAGGT
Source organism: Pterophyllum scalare (assembly GCA_024447675.2). NCBI lineage: Eukaryota > Metazoa > Chordata > Actinopteri > Cichliformes > Cichlidae > Pterophyllum > Pterophyllum scalare. Next base: position 34,812 of record JAMQGT020010923.1, on the reverse strand, counting down.
GATCAGTGCAGTTTGATCACCAGTCAGAAAGATCAACCCCCACCTCCCCCAAATAAACTACCAAGGTGAAATTCATGAAACTTGGAGGAATGGTGGAGCACGGGCAAAGGAAGAACCCATTAAATTTTGGAGCAGATTTGAATCACTTCCTTTAAACTTGGGAAATAGAGCACTGACCTTGGCTGTGGATGCACTGTCTGAGTGCCCTTCTGGTTTAAGGTGCCTTGGGTAGCACTTAAAAATCAATAAATAATTCCCTTTCATGGCTCTCATGTTTAAATATTATAATAAACAAACAAGACTACAGCTCAAATGTCTAGGAGTTACCGCAGGCCTGCAGGATGCTGTTTGCACTGTTTGCCCCCAGAGGTTGGAATTTTATGAGATATTTGATGAACTACTCCACAATACAGGAAAAAAAGGGCCACTGTTCTGCCAGTATAAACAGTATGCAGTCTACAAAACTTCCCTGCAATAAAACTTGAAGTGAGTCAATAAACTGCAGAAAACACACCCAGCATGTTTACCCAGCTCCAAGTGAGAGATACACAAAGAAGCACCAAGGGAGAGGTGCACATTCATCACTGATTTTTAAAGGTAAGCAGCCGATTTTAAATGGTAAACCTCTCATCTCTGTTTTCCCTGATTCCTTACTTTTTTTTTTTGAGGCAAAAGAGGGGGAAAAAAGGAGCACGAGGAGCTACTGCAGTTTACCTGAACTCACTTTAAATTCCACATGTTCTGCGTGAGGTTACACAGTTATACTGGCCAACAATCATTATGACCTTTAAGAAAGCAAAGCTGGTCATATAGTGTCTCATTCCCCATAATTTACTATCATTAACATTTAGTTTGGTGGGAGAGAAAGGGCCTAATCAGATATGCAGAATTATGCAAGCACAGCTGACTATAAGCCACAAATTTCCAGACACACTCATGGGTCTCCGAGGGTGCTGCAGCCAGGAGAAAAGGCTGCACTCAGGTTCTGGATTACATAAATTGGTTAAATTAAAACCACTTATACAATCCATTTTAATTGTCCACAGATTTCACACCAACAATATCAAACTAGATATTGTGCAGTAAAAACTTGAATCAAGTCTAATCCGGTGCTAGTTATGATTATTATTACTGACAGATTACAGGGTTCATGCAGCAGATGGGCACACACCTGCGCAGGTGAGATACACGTTCGCTTACCTGTACCACTCCAGGCCTCTGTCATAGTTCCTATCGAAGAAGTGTGTTTCAGTTCCAGCCGCGCGCACATCCGGATGAATTCTTATGAACTCCAGAACAGCTCTCGTGCCTCCTTTTTTCACACCGACTATGATGGCATTTGGTAACTTTTTATTCCCGAACTTTAAATTACTCATAGGCGGGCTGGGCGTGCCGTTCCTGGCTGCGTGATGAGTGATATGAGGTCTTTGGTCGGTTTTCAACCGAGACGCCTCAACAGCGCTCGACCTCGCGTCCGACGGTAAAAGGCAGGAGAGGGATTTCTGAAGGCGCCTTTTGGCTCCATCTGCTCGCTGACAGCTGGGCGTCGGATCACCTGACGTTTGCATGATTGCACCGTCCGGGAATAGAGCACAGTAGAATAAATATGAAAGGAAAAGGGATAACAAGCAGATGGATGTTCCTCTGAGCCGGTGTGAGAAGGGGAGAAGTCGACTGAAGAGGAGCACGCATGCCATCTCTCCATGGATATGAACAGTGCATGATTTTCTAATTGATTTTGCGTTCCGTCCTTTCTGATGGTTGTAGTCGCTTAGCGGGCGTTAAAGTGGAAAATCTGAAGACTTCAATCACTTGGTGGGTAACACTTTGATCACTTGATCGCGGAGCATATTACCACAGTCCATCTCAGTCCCATCTTTTCAGTTCCTTACCTGAAAAGGTATCCTTCGCTGCGCACCGAGTTGCGGAGCCATTCTATTTTAAAACTCCTGAACGCTTCCGTGGCCATCACGCATGGATGAAAAGCAGTGCGCTCTCTGGCAACTTGAGCGGACTGTCAGCTCCAAAGCGGCTGAGCGACAGAAAAATATTTCCACAGAGTGACGTCAGAGCGTCTTTGCATTAAAAAAAAAAAGAAAAGAAAAGAAAAAAGAAAAGTATTCAGCTGTCTCTCCTTGCTCATCTGACTACCTTTTATCACACAGGCTAGCTGCGTATTCTAAGCTTACGGTCGAATCTTTGATCCATTTGAAGGCAAACATATGTGTAACTATTCATTTTTGAAGCATTTTATTGCATAAAGTGAAATAGAAGGGATAATTCATCTGATTTACACTAACACTCCAGAAAACAGGAGAATAAAAATAACTTCAAATATCTATAATTTAACAATTCAAGACCCAGCAAGCTGTGCTCTTCCTGTTGGACCAGTCACACCACTGGTTTAATCTCTTCTGATAAGGTTAAATTTAAGGACACTAAACACAACATATTTTTTTATTTTAATGGTTTATCTGTGATCATAAATTTGTAGGCAGTTAGCATTCATTGGAGTGTTCAGTGAAAAATATATAGGCATTTGAACGTTTGCATGCAAGCTGGTCAAAATCATTTCGATCATGAGCACCAAAGATGTTAGTGATGAGAATGAAACACAAAATCAACTCTGTAAATGTCCATGTTTGATAATCCTTTCCACTATTGGGAAAAATAATCATGAACTGTTAATAATCAGGTGTATTTTTAAGCTGAAAAAAAAAAAAGCCAAGTGAATATTGTGTGTTTTTTGTAGCTTTTTGAAAATGAAATACTTCTGGACATTTGACAAATGGTTTGAAAACAACATTTGTAATTGCCAGCCTGCAGGTTCAGGACTGTGTGATAAGAGGTTTTCACTATTTTCTGACATTTTTCTGTGCAAGCAATTAATTTATTAATCACAAAAAAAAAAAATGCAGCTATACTTACTATGAACATAGTCAATACATGGGGCGTTGCACAACAACATGTAACTTTTAATTACATTTGTTATTTCTGTTTGAATGATAGTTCATAATTGCATTAACAGACACACAATCGTCAAACCAAACCACATCTGCTGGTGACAGAAATGAACAACTACACAACTGTGCCTAATTATCACTGCTATCAACTCCTATCAGTGACTCAAACAGGTGCTTTTCCACCAAAAAAAAAAATAAGAAGGTTATTTCTGTATGTAACTAGTGATTATTACTTTAGTACTATACAAACAGAATTGCCAGATATTTTTGAATTAGGTTGGTTAAAACTGCTACAAAATTCCCACTTTGTGCTTGTCAGATATCAACAGGCCCATGGATGCGGTGTGGTGCTTTAATTTAATTAAGTAATATGCAACATAAAAACTAATTATCAAATAAAAATATCTGGTGTCTTGTAACGATTTTGACCTTCATTTATCTAATTAAGCACGATCCAACATATAATGTCAGCTGAGCTTTAGTGGTATGTGCTGTATTCCGAATTAAATATTTCCTTAAATTAGCAGAACCTGGCTGACATTTTAAGACTGGAGCTTCTTTAGCCACAGAACCTCTCTGGCCCGCTGGGGTAGTTGCCCACTTTACTCTTTGTTTTTGTTTGGGTTTTTTTTGCAGCCTCAAAAACCAGTAGTCTTATTCCTGGTCTTGTTAGACCTCCCACTCCTTGTAGCTGAAGGAGCTGTTAGGGCACTGTTGTGTGGCCATCCACTTCCTGATGACTGAAACGAATGCAGACAAGCTCGCAGTGAAAAAAAGAAGAGGATAAAAGCTCCCAGGACTGCAGAGACGCATGGGGAGGAGTTGAGGTGTCACAGTGGTGCTCCTGCGGGTGTCTGCACCCAATCTGAGAGGCCTCTGATTAAAGAATGATTTATAGGGGCTGGTTGGAGAGACCCGCTCAGCAATTCGTCTAGTGAATGAGATTTTTCCTCAGGAAGAGGGCGGGTAAATCAAACCTCAGGGCGAGAAGCCTGCTAAGATCAGCGATAGGGCACAGTGATTAAATGTTATAATCACCTCTGCTGTGTGCACAGCTTGACTTCTCAGTGCAACAATCAAAAATATTGTTGACTAGAATCAGTTTACCGCTAGTCTCATTTACTGAATGTACTGCTTATCTTGTTTTAGCTTGTTACAGAAGAGGATGCAACCTTTTTGGGACTGACATAAAGTACCGCAGAAATGCAATGTGCAACAATTTATTCTAGAGCCATTTTTGCATGAAAAAACAAAGATATGAGATACCACCCAGCATTTCCAGGAGCAAATTTAAAAGTGAGACCTTTTCCTTCTTAGCCTTTCAGTTTAACTAAAACTCATATTCAGATTTCAAATTTCAGAGAGAAGGTTGGGGATGTGGAGCATGACAGCATGAAACATGATCTGACTTTGGGGAATGATTAATGTGTCTGTAAATGCTCAACATATTTCTTAAAATGTTTCATTGTCTTTGGGAGCTCACTGAATACGGGTGGCAATGACCACTCACTCCATCAGCAGCACGGTTCATTTGTCAGGTTCAAGCAAAGCCTGGAGGGAGGGTTCATCAGCTTGTCTTGACTCCGATCAGACACCGGGGGCCGATACAGATGAGCCAGACAACTTTACATTACAGATGGATGAAGAATCACTCCCACAGTTTCCGTTCACACCCCTCTAGAAAAAAGTGCACACACAGAACTGTTTTGTTAAGTGACAAACATGCAGTCACACAGTGTTGCTTGTGTATCAGAATGCCAATTAACACTGATTTTTTTAAATATAGCTTGAAAGGAATGATTTATTCCTGACTTCAGAAATTCAACTAGTCAATATGAACAGTGCAGAAGCACTGATTCCAGATGCACTATATTGCAAAAAGTATTCACTCACCCATCTGAATAATTAAATTCAGGTGTTCCAGTCACTTCCATGGCCACAGGTGTACAAAACCAAGCACCTAGACATGCAGTCTGCTTCAACAAACATTTGTGAAAGAATGGGTCGCTCTCAGGAGCTCAGAGAGTTCCAGCGCAGTACCGTGCTAGGATGCCACCTGTGCAACAAGTCCAGTCATGATCCTCAATACTAAATATTCCGCAGTCAACTGTCAGTGGTATTAAAACAAAGTGGAAGCGATTGGGAACAATAGACAACTCGGCCATGAAGTGGTAGCCCACGTAAAATCACAGAGAGAGGTAAGCAGATGCTGAGGTGCATAGTGCGCAGAGGTCACCAACTAACTGCAGAGTCAATCGCTACAGACCTCCAAACTTCATGTGCCCTTCAGATTAGATCAAGAACAGTGTGTAGAAAGCTTCATGGAATGGGTTTCCATGGTCGAGTAGCTGCACCCAACCCAAGCTAATGTAGTGGTGTAAACCATGCTGCCACTGGACTCTAGAGCAGTGGAGATGCGTTCTCTGGAGTGATGAATCATATGTCTAAATCTTGGCAATCTGAGTCTGGGTCTGGTGGTTGCCAGGAGAACGGTACTTGTCTGACTGCATTGTGCCAAGTGTAAAGTTTGGTGGAGGGGGGATTATGATGTGGGGTTGGTTTTCAGGAGTTGGGCTCACAACACAGTGCACAAAGCAAGGTCCAGAAAGACATGGATGAGCGAGTTTGGTGTGGAAAAACTTGACTGGCCTGCACAGAGTCCTGACCTCAACCCAACAGAACACCTTTCAAATGAATTAGGCCTTCTCATCCAACATCAGTGTCTGACCTCACAAATGCGCTTCTGGACAAATGATCAAAACTTCCCATATACACTCTCCTAAACCTTATGGAAAGCCTTCCCAGAAGAGTTGAAACTCTTATAGTGCAAATGGTGGTCCGACATTAAATTTTAACCCTATGGATTAAGAATGGGCTGTCACTCAAGTTCATATGTGTGCGAAAGCAGATGAGCAAATACTTTTGTCAACATAGGGTAGATAGTGAGTCTCATCATACAATATAGCCGGTCAGGTGTAATTTTGTGTCTTCAAATTCCCCTCTCTCCTAACATAGTCTCATTAAGTGTATTATGATTGAGTTAAGAGGAGAGACAATCCACCTTTAACTGAATTGCATGGTTTGAAAAGAACTTTCAGATTTCTTCAGCTGTCAAATTTATAAGGATTACTGTATAGCAACAACTTCCTTGAAAGAATGGCCAGCAATGTTACAATACTGCCACCTGCCGATCATATTTAGGCATGGCTGGCAAAGTGTGTCATTTACAGTCAAGGGCTCAAGTGAAAGCGAAAGCAAGACTCAGCGTTCACAGCAGAGGCTCGTAGAGACCGGAAGAGCAACATCGACATTATAACAGTAAGTTGACTTTAACTGTATATGCTAATACTCTTTTAAACATAAGGATAAATTCTAATCACAAATAGGTTACAACAACCAAAGGTAATAAATGCTTTTATTGAATAGATTTGAAAAAGTGTGAAACTACAGTACTGTGCAAAAGTCTTGCACCACCTCTCATTTATTTATATTTTGCTTCCAAAGAGTCGGAGTTTCTGATATATTTTTAAGCGGTCTTGAGGAATCGTTCTGCAGACATTGCGAAGGTCTTCCAAAGGTTTTCTTTAGAATCGGCTGCTTTTCAAATCCAGTCCTTGTACCTGACCCTTTCCTGAAGGACGTGTTTTCGTTTGTTAAGCCACTTAACACTGACCTATGAATCATTCATGTATACAAAGGGGACCTTAACTCAAGGGGTGAACCGGTGTTGTGCCTATACATAACAGACAACTTACCAAAGAACCGATTTTAAATTGTTATTTGTTGCGATTTTTTAAATGTTAAATCTATGAAAAATTCCAGAAATAACAGAGTTTGACAGGCATAAAATAGTATTTAACTTATCGCAGCATACTGTGCAGTATGTCTTTAAGATTTTTGAGGAAAACGGGACAAATCCAGCAAAGACCTGACACAGGACCTGGGGGATGCATCTGGCCCTTCAGCTGATTCATCTACTGTTCACTGCAGCCTCATCAGAAATTGTCTCATGCAAAGGGTGGCTGCCAAGAAGCCAGGGAAACAGAGAGAAAAGACTGAGTTATGCCAAGTTACTCAAGAACTGCACTGAAAATCAGTGGTAACAGGTCTGATTGAGCATTGAATCCAAATGTAAAAATTTTGGTTCAAATTGTCAACATTTATGGAGGAGGTCAGGGAAGGTTACAACAGTGCATGTCTACAGCCACCTGTAAAACATGGTGGAGGTTGTGTCATGGTTTGGGGTGTCCTTTCAGCCAGTGGTGTTGGGGATCTTGTCAAAATTTATGAAATTCTGAGCACAGAAATGTACTGTCAGATTTCAGTCTATCATAAAATACATTCTGAAATGCATCTGACTGATTCATTTTCACAATGATAATGATCCCAAATACACTGCCAGTGCAGTGAAAGCATACTAAACATAACACATGGTCCATATTAGAAGTAAAAGCATATTTGGATAGAGAAAAATATAAAGAAATGAGAGGTGGCTTAACACTTTTGCACAGTGCTGTTTAACCTGACCTTGATTTGTACTGTTGTTTTTTAAAAATGTTTATTCTATTGCATTTTATGCCATAGGGATATTAATATTAAAATAAGGTGGTTGTAGGAAAAGTACTTTTAAACAAAGGTGTCAAAAGATGGAATCCCCATAAAAATAAACACTTTGCAATTTAAACACCTTGGTATTCCTAGACAAAGAGATGTGTGTGCCATGTTGTTTTTCCTGCTGGGTAGCTTACTTGTGAAAGTATGTGCCTTTACGGGATTTTCTCTTGAAATCAGAAAACACAATCAAAATGACTGAACTGATACATATAAGTGTTCAAGGTTCAAGGTTTTAAGTTCAAGGTTTTAAGAACTCCAGGATCAAAGACCAGAACAGCAGTGTCGTGTAAAATCTAAATTTGATGCTATTCATTTATTTTTCAGGAGAAATGGTAAAGACTTTTTCCTATGTTGATGGAAAAACCTTTGGGTCGGATAAAACATTTCTTAAAAGACTCGAAGTACGAGGAGCAAAACTAGTGGAAAAGCCTGATGAGAGTGATGCGATTATTGTCTTCTGTCCCATTGTCAGCCGCTTTGAGACTGACATAAATTGCAGCTTTATCTAATGTCCCAGGTAAACATGCTCAAAAAAAGAATATGATGAAATGTTTTGTTCTTTTGTATTTTTCTCTGCAAGCTATCACTCATGTTGTCTGTCTGTCACAAAGGAACTAAAAAGGTGATTGTGGTGGCCTTGCATCACACCTACGACCCGAACTACACTGTGCCAAATAACCGAGAGATGAACGGAAAACTTGTTGTTAGCTGTCTGTTTTTCGAGAAGAAAGGACTTTTTTCTTGCTCTCGCAACAGTGAGGCAAAGAAGAAGGTCTACGAAGTGGTAATTATGCAAGTTATGTCTTTCTTTTAAGTGATGTAGTGTTAGTTTATGGTAAGCATTGTTACCCTTGACACATGATTAAATTTAACTATACAGTTTCAAGGCTAAGATAAACTGTGAAGCTTTCAGTCCTGTTAATGGAGGATAAGAACTGGGAGCATCAGTGTAAGCATCTGCAGACTGATTTCTTAAATTATTCCCAGCAAAGCAAATTCTCTCTAGACAGAGTTGTCGTAAGCGAGAAGGTATTTGCTTAATTTTACCAAAATAAAAAAAAAATATTATTATTATTATTATTAATATTTTTGTGTAGTTTTACTTTAGTTAAAGGATATTCGCAAAACTCCTCTCATTTGTTTACATTCAGCATGCAGAACATTTAAACATATATTAATAGTCAGACACGTATAAGCACCTTAGATTTTAGGCCCTTGGACCAGTCATCTGTCTTCCAATATAAAAACATATTAGTATTAGAATGTCTCCATATAGTTCCTTTAATAAATCTTATCTATATATCTATATAATCTTAATGACATCTTTCTTTTCTTTCTTTTTTTGCAGCTGAATCTCCCACGACAAAAACTATTAAAATTACCAAAGAAAAAAGCAAGGCCCAAGTCTTAACAATTAAAATGAAAGAAAAAGGTCCACATAAAAATGAAAAACTTCATTTGAACTTCATCAGGTTGCTCTATAATTTTGATGAATTTACATGAATTTGATTGCACATTATTTGCCCATTTTCTTTCCCATGGTGGCTTTCCATCTTTGTTACTAAACAACATCAGGCAGTGTACTCTTGACTCATTCTTTGTGTTTTTACTTGCAATTTCACTGTTGAGTTTCATGAATATATGCTTATTAATGCTTATAATGCTTATTCAAATGTAACACACAATGGCATTGTATGCAGAATAGTAATTGCACAATAAAGCATTTTTGCCTTATTTCTTTTTAGAACTTCTGTTCTGCAGTCCTGTACTTTTGCACAATTGTGCACAAAAACCGGGTGAGCAGAGGTGGAGCTGCAGATTCCAAGAACCTGCAGTTAAACTGATTCTGTTAGCGGTGATCAAACTCCCTTACACACTGCTTTAGCTTTAAGCTAAAGCTAACTTCAGCATGGTAGTATGTCCAAAAAGCTCAGGTCAAAGTGCTTGATGAATATTTAGCATGAATTATTTCATCGACATATTAGTGAGGCATTTTAACATAAGTAGCTAAAATAATTTTTTTTAACCCAATCCATTCAGTTAGTGTTGAGATTTATAAATGAAATCTGTAGTAGTGAGGTAAAGACAAGGGGAAAACAAAAGCCAACATGATTCATCCCCATTAGTATATACTGCAATGATCATTTGTAGGATTTAAGGCTGAACTGGAAATGTGAAGTTACACCTTTTAGTAATAATTGATTGAAACTGCTTTTAATGTTATTTATCCACAAAACTAAAAAAGAAAATCACCCATTGTGCGCACCGTATTTATTTCCTTGTTCTGTTTGCAGTATACAATATTGTATGGTACTTTTCTCACATTGGACAAGACAATCACTTGCTGGCTGTGAATTCAAGACACTATCACCCCTTCCTGCATCAGTGAAGGCCTGAAGAGTTGGCAGGGAAAGACAGATGCATGCATTCTTATGTATGTTGCATAATGTCTGGAAAAGTCCAGGTTGCATTGCTTGTAAAAATGTCTGTCCTAGGTTTCTGTAGCAGTGACTTTGTGGCCTTAACTTCCCCTCTGCTCTTCCCTTTGAGGAATCTTTAATGACAAAGACGTGTAGCGGAATAAGAATTACTTGCTGAAGTGTGCAACATTTGCTGAGGCACCAGCTTGGTCTCAGGCTGGACACTGATATCTCCTGGGATATCTTGTAAATCATATGCTGATCTGTTTGATGGTCAGACTTTGTATGTTGCTGACTTTGGTGATTCACAGGGCCCTTGCATAGTAATAACCTGCTCGTTGAAGGTGAAAGCTCAGTATTCTCTCATGTATTGACCCCGATTTTTGGCAAGGTCTGTAGTTTATGTCATGATCCTTCTTGGCAGTTTAATTCAGTGTCGTTTTTGCATTTTTAGCATTTTACAGTCATGATCCCAAATTGTCTTGACTTGCCTCAGGCTTTTCTATGCCATGCGTCCTGCAATATACTATCAATAACTGAATAAAACCTCTGACTGCATAGACACATCTTTCAGTTTGTGAAATGTTATGATACTGTACATGTAACAGCAGGGACAAACGAAAACACAGACTCTACCACCACCTATCGGTATAAATTGGCATGGCATGCAACATCTGATAATGTGCCGGCTTTTTGCAAGTGAGGTATGGCTGAATTGCCCCAGCAGACTTCATGGCAGCCTATTACTCCACTTTCTGCTGCATTTGGATATTTTTTGCAGTCCACACAATACCCCCACCCCCAAAGGGAAGAGGAATGGACCTAAAAGAGCTTGCACTGTATGTACTGAGAGTCAATTTTTTGTATTTATTTTTTTTAAACTGTGAATCCTGCAAGTGGAATATAATACAAAAAAACTATACTGCTAAACTCCTTACAGGTAATAACAACTTATAATCAAAGGTGATTGCACTACACTCCATTGCTCACAAGATGGCAGCTGAAGATGATGTTTTCTCTGTGTTGAGCTCAGTGGTTACTTAGGAAGCCTATATCAACAGCAGACGTTTGAGAAATTGTCAAACTTGATAGCATAAACATAGAATCTTAGCTGTAGAGGTAAACTACAATAAAGAAATAAAGAAAATGCAAACATTTAACAAAACACTGGTGACATTTTTTAAGCAAAAAGATGAAATAAAAAAAATCTTACATGGGGTACAAACTATGTTCATGGAAGAAAAAAAATTGAAACGGAATGAATGAAACAAATATTTGAAGCTAAATGTTTTCTTAGTGTCCAGTTTGTTGTTTCTACTTCACCACTTTCCCCTGAAATTTATAAAACAATAGCTGGAAAACAAACACATAACTTTAACTTTCCTCTTTCAGTTAATCTTCTCACCCTCAGTGAAACAGTGGATTACTTCCTCTTTGGATTAGTGCATGTACCGCAGGCCCGCATCTGCATACGAATATGGCAGCACGCCAGCACACATCCGAGTCCTCAAAATCGTATGCACAAACACACTGTGTACAAACCAAAAGTGAGTTCTCGGAGACAGGAAGTGATGTCACTTCTTGTCTCCAAGGAGATGGAGGCAGTTGCTAAGATACTGTGACACCAGGATTTTTCTCTCAATTTTTCTCCCTTTCTAACACACACACACACGCAGGGATGTCACCATGAATAAGTCGAAACTCTCGTATCTTTCTTATTCTCTTGCACCAAATGGCAATGAGCACCAACTCATTTTTTTTTCAGTTACATTTCTAAAAATAACTGAAACATAACTCGGTTCAACATTTCACTATGAATGCCGTGGGGCCACTAAACAGATCACCTATGTGCTCTGACTGAATCAAACGTCAGAGGTGCTGCTCCAACAATTAGCTACATTTTTAATCTCTGCTTTGAACTACGTGCAATCACTCAGTCACCCACTTCCAGAGTGGTGAGGCCTGTCGCTCCTAAAACGATAGAAGTGACTGATGTGTATCAGCACCCCTCCAACGCTTCTACACAGTGTGAGCTGCACCTCTCTAGTGCTATCAGCATGCCACATATGTCTTGGCAGTAGCATGTTGCTGCCAAATCCTCTTCACCCTCCCTTTCTCCTCCCCTGTGGCTCCTAACACAGCATTAAGAGTTTATGGGGTTTGGGTTGTATTGGAACTGCCATGCACTTGTCTTCTGGATAGTGGGATTAGCTCTCTCCGCTGTATTTCTAGTCCGAGAGCCTTCCTGTACTGATGACACAAGCAATACAGCAATGAATGTTTGTTCATTTACTGTGCACAAATGCATGTCCTTCTCCCTCCCTCCACTCCATCGCTCCTACACACACGCTCAAGGGTGCCTGCGCACACGCAAGCGTACCTATACATGCATAAGGGGAATATCAGATTCAATGTGCAATGACACAGTGAGGACATAGAGTGGAAAGAGGGGGAAGGAAGGAGAGCAAAGGCACAGGGTGGGTTTGGCATGGGCGGCATGGAATCATTTTAAATGGCGCGGGGGATGGAAGGCAAAAAGATGTACCGAGAGAGGAGACGAGAGTGGCAGAAAAGCACTGAAAGGCGGCCAGGGTTGGATGAGAGACGGAATATGGGCTAAGATTTTAACATGAATGAGAGGGAATGAGGGAAGAGGAAGAAAGAGGGAAAGGAGGAATATCCTCTGCACCACTGTGTGACTGGAAATTTAATAGAGGGAGCGAGATAGAGTGAGAAAGAGAGGGAAGGAGAGAGAGGTAGATGGGTGGGAGAGAGAGAGAGAGAGAGAGAGAGAGAGAGAGAGAGAGAGAGAGAGAGAGAGAGAGAGAGAGAGAGAGCCAGAGGAGGGGGAGGGTAGAGAAAGAGAGAGGCAAAAGGCACAGAGACCTCATTGCTGTGCAGCTTTCAGCAAAAGCTAGTGGTTGTGAACAATGCTCACTACGGCATTCACTGACAGGGAGGGGGTAGGACCAAGGGAGAGGGTGAGGGAGGGAAGGAAGAGAGAAAAGAAGGGAAGGAGAGAGTGCATATATCTCGGGGGTCTTTCTGAAGCATCACTGGCCTTTTCTGTCCTTTGACCTTTAGTGCGAGCTGAGATAGCGCAAAGATGTACTGAGATTTATTTTTACCCACAAACTAATCTTTGGTAGTTGTAAAGCTGCTTTTCTTCTCCTGCACTTCTGACACATGTGGACATGTGCATGACAAAGATCAATATAAGGAAGTCACTAACAAACTAGCATCTCTTTAATTGGCTACTTACTTGCTGGTATTGTTCTCAATTTACTAATTACAAAACACAGCATAGTGATTGGTAGCCAATTGAATTAGAAATGCACTTACAAAATATTTCAAATGCACATTTGCAAGGTTCAGAAGTATGGTTTATGTCATATGCAAGAACATCACAGGGCTGCAGTGTATGTGCACTACATGTTTGGGTGTTGACAGCAAGTAATAGTGTTGGTGGCTCCCTTATTTACAGCTCAACTCTAACAAGTTCATGTGTTAAGCTTTTTGAGGGAAGAGGAAGGGTTGGAGGTTGGAGTAAACACTCATTTGCACAGCCTGCAGAAAGCAGGCCTCACTGATTTGCTAAATATAATCTTAGGTGGCCATTACCAAAAATGCACTTGCTAGCAATGGGAATTCATTATGAATATTGACATTATTATGTCTACAAAACTCTTTCAGTGGATCAGAAATGTTTCTTCCTGTAAATATTTGGTGGCTTGTGATTTTAAAAAAACAAAGTGCCCATGAGATGGTGACAAAAACGAATCAAAATGCGTAATATCTCACTTCACAGGGCGAAACGCACTGACTCAGGTCATCCTCCTGATCATACAGTGCTGCTGAGTCATATTAATAAATATGTGACTACACAGCTACTCATTACATGCCCAGAGCTCAAGTTTCATCAGGGATGTGAAGCAGAAAAACCTGCGGAAGACAAACGCATGAAATATCTCTCGTTTTGATTCAGCGTCTTGCTCTGAACGATCACTTTAATGCACTGAATCATCTAAAGAACGCAGCCACATCCACGGGTCGGTGCTCCTTCGTGTCTTCTCCTAATGCTGTCTTAGTAGGATTCAGACGGAAACATACGGAATGTGCGTAAAGAGCCGCTTATGCTGGACGCAAACTGCTCTGCCCAGCGGGCGCCGTCGCGTTTGCTGCCTGCGTTCCTCTCCAAGGATGATAAGGCGCATCGATGCACTCGTCCCCGACCTCGTTCCTCCATGTGATAATTATAACACCATTTTTCCTCAGCGATCCTGAATTTGATCTCTGTTTTTTTCCCCCTGCGCGCACGCGTGTGTGGATTGTGTTCATCTTTAACCTGCCATCACTGTAGCCCCCCGCGTTGCGTTGGCGCTGCGGATCTAGCCTACAAGAACAAGAGCCAGCTCACAGCCGTGGAAACAAGCGAATCAATTTAGGGAAGAGAAAAGGAGAGACTGATAGCGAGGTTGGAAAACTGACGATCGGAGAGGAGAGAAAACATCGACCTCACGCCGCAGCCGCCGAAACATTAAGGTAGGCTATTTTGGTTGTACAGGTAGAAGGGACTGAAATGGCTGGCGTAATTATTACATTTGTTACCTAATCGACAGTGATGCTGAAAACAGTCATGAGGTGCCAAAATGAGCAAAGGCTGAGGTGCATAACGATTTAAGCAAATAATTAACATGAGCACACAGTCAACGTCGATGTCAGTGGAATAAATCTGTGCTAGTTCTGTAGAGCAAAAGCATTAAAATAAATTGCTTCCTTAAGTAAACCTGTACATTACACATCTACAGAGGTACTATTTTCCAATGAACACTGAACCTAAAGGTTATTTTGTGTGCAGTCATGTTGTTATTACCCCGAAGAGAGAAGGGATGCAAAGCCATTTTGTAATGCAGCATGTGCAGAATTAGGCCTATTCAGAATTTCAATTGCGTTCCCGAGAAGGTGCGCCGTAGTGAGCGCAGCTGCATAGATGAATAAGGCCATTCTGTTCAATTGTAGGCGATATTATGCTACAGGCTATATGATGAGGAGAGATTGCAGATCAGAGGTTGCGACTGCAGGGTAAAATGGCCAAGTTGTGGCTTTTTGAGTTAAGATCAGTAAAAATGGGGGGGGAACAACCAAATTAAAAACAAAAACAAAAACAAAAAACAAAACAAAACAAAAAAACAACAACTTGCAATTGTTGAAAGTGGAGAAAACAATTGCCTGTAATTTTCTCTCTTAACAGTGGTTGATGTAGCCATACTGGTAAAATGCGTCCCATCCATCCTACCCCAATTCCCACGTCCTGAATCAATCTGGTGTTGTCATAGTTACAGTAGATGATCTTGGCCCTGCTGCACCTGTGTCGCTTTGTGTTCATCTCGATCATCGGTAAATACATGAGGTCTAATTGGGGCTGGTATACAGGAAAGCAACCCACAGCCTCGGTGTTTACTGAAAAAAGCACCACCACATTTTTTTTTTTTTTTTGCGTCTTCATAAACCTTCATGACGGTTGTGGAGTGGAGGACATTGATACAATCAGGCACTCGCGATGATGTGATTGGTTTGTAGCAATTGGTCAGCAGCTTTCAGCTAATTTGTCTTTTCACGAGTGAGCGCTCGCTCAGGCCTGATCAAATAATCAATATCTACATGGTCGCAATCTGCTGTTGACACGAACAGAAAGGACTAGAATAAAAAAGAGAAATTCATTTAAGCGAAATTGGTTTGGAAAATGTAATGTAGTCATAAAGACCAAGAAAAAATATTTTGCACAATGATCGGGATGAAGGCCAAGTGCGACAGGATCAGATGAGCCCAGATGTAATATTCTAAAACCAAAGAACATCATAGTGTATTCTGTACTTCTTGAGCCCCTCATGTTTTGGAGAGCTTGAAGATGGCAGGTCAACAGACATGCTTGCAGGTTCAAGGTCTCTCCCACAACACAGTTCTTCACAATACAAAGTGGTGATTTGGTTGCACCATTTCATTTAGTGACTTATGCAACGAATAAATGCAACTCGAGTGCTTAACTGTACTTAAGGGGGAAAAAAATGCTGCATTAAACAACTTATTGATTGCAAGTGCCGGTGGGTTTTTATTCAAGGGGAAATACATCTTTTCTTCAGTGACGCAATAAAGAAAGCAAGTTTAAAAACAAGGCTATGTGCATTTCCACAGTCAAAACGTACATTTGCTGAATAAAGCTGTTTATGATTGGGGACAAAAAAAACCTTCACCGTTACCTTTCTAGATTTCAAGTGTCATGGAAGTGGCTCGAGGAATTTTGGAAATACATTCCATGCAATCATGTTTGTGTCCTCATATTTTGAACACTGCTCAATTTAAAAGGAAAAAAAGAGGAAAAGAAAGGAATAGCACCACCTTCACCGTGTGTTTAATGAAGTAGCAGCGTATGAAACACTGGTATTTCTTTGGCCGACTGAATATTAATGATGTTTTGCTTTGATGCTTTCATGAATCATTGCAACTATCAGACCTCTACTCTGAATCAGATACAATTCTGATGCCTAAGCGAGCCAGTCAAATTATTGAAATGCATAATTAGCTGTTAGATGGGGATGAGTGGGAGACTCTTCAAGGAAGGACAGCAGTGTAAAGAGCACCATAATGAGGACTGGTGCAAAGGAGTTGCTTACAGTAATATTTAGGTTTATTTGTAGTCGCACGTCTACATTTATTTGCTAATCAGGAACGGATGATGTGTTGTTATTTCTTTGTGTCAGTTACAGTTATGATGGTTGTAGATATGGATGTGGGCATGTGTTGAAGAGAGAGAAAGAGACAGGGCGAGAGAGTCAGTGGGATGTGCAAAGCATCTGAAAAAGTCTATTTTTAGCATACATTCCCTTATGAGCTTTCTTAATAGCTGGTTTAACTTCTTCAAATTATGTCTTAAATGATAACCAATGGTGAACTGATCCTCAGACCTTGAAGATTAAGATTCATTGCAGACCTGTTCCTTCTGTTGTTATGCTGAAGGCCAAAGTTCAACCCTGTTCTTTCTCCTGTAAACAGAAATCCAAAATTAAGCTTCGGCTTCTCTTAAAAAAAGATATATAGGTCATATTAACAAATACGGTAAGCATAAACTTTAAGCTTTGAGTTAAATTCATTTTGATTAGGCAACAAAGGTGGTGTTTATCCATTTTGGACAGAAAATGTTGTTCAAACTCAGCTAAACACAGTAATGTGGAATAGGGCACTGGACAGTAAAAACACAAGATGGTGAGTGAGCAGGTTGCCACAGCAACAGTGTTTCTAGGCTCATGCATCGTCGCTGCATAGGAGAGGAGATGCTAAGGACTGCCATAGAGCTGTTTCATTAAAAAAAACAAAAAAAACCCCAACTCTGTTTATTACAGTAATAAGAGATTCTTTTTTTGAAAATGTATCCAAGAGTCATTTTAAATACAGTATTGATAGAGGTGACATTGTGTTTATATTTGTGACAGGAAACAAGGATCTTTTATCATTTGTTCTCGGACATCACAGACTTGTGACTGCTAGAGTCACAGTGACGAGAATTATGTGCTTGAGAAAACAATGAGCACTTTCTCTTTCTAATCATTATAAGGGGAACAGCCCAAGCATTTCTAAATTTAGTGAGTCTGCTGATGCTCGCAGCCATTTCTGTTTCAAGATGTGTGTGTGACACTCGATTAACCAAAACAAGGCTTTTGAAAAACACAATACGCATTCAGGAATTACAAAGAAAACAGAAAAGCGTATTAGCATCATTTCCCCCCTCTTTCTATAGAAACTAGCTGTCATATTCATGTCTGGTTCATCAAATTTAGTTGTTGGGGGAATCTTGTCTGATTTAGCGTTGCATATTTTACACTGCATGTGCATTGCAGTAAAATGTCAAGAGTCAATAATCAATCCTTTATGTCTTAATTGCCAAATTACTGCATGCAGGCATCATTTGTTATCTCATTTGTAATACTGTGCTGCTGCTTCATGATGCATTGCATGAATCTCTGCATTAACCTTAGGGCCACATGCACTTGTAACTGCATACAACCACTTTGCATTCTTTGCAGATGTGAGAGTCTGCTTCTGTCAGTGCGTATTTGACTTAAAGAATGCCAGTATCGAAACGTGGATGATGAGACTGTCATCCTAATGGATCTGCTGCAGCACTTGTGACCCAACTTGCAGTTATAGAATTTTGTGGTCATTTCAGACCGTGACCTCAATGTTTGGTTCAACCTATGAAGAAAATGGCAGCTGACTCAGTGGTTATACCACGGGCCACAATTTGAGAGACACCTCTTTAGAAAAGAAAGCCAGACCCAGCTTATTCCAGAGGAGATAGTAATATTTTGAGATTTCAGTTTAGCCCTGCAAATGCTTGAATGTGTGTCCTAGGCTTGTATCGTAAAGCTTTCTGCACTGTGCACTCACTTGACCTCCTTCCTCTCTCTTCTTTTGTCTCTTCCCCTACAGTGAGAACCAACAGCCTCCATCGTGACAACACTTTCACAAGCAAATCCTCCCCCCAAATTTGATTTCTCTTCTAATAAGTGTCATGGGAACAAAAATACAAAGTTCTCTAAAATGAAAATTTGAAAAAGCCCTAGTGTTTGATTGCCAAGGAAATGAGCAAAGTAAAATAAGAATCTATTACTGATAAAGTCTCTAATATAGCATTGCACTTTTCCCCCCCTCAAATTTTAAGTGGCTGCTTGAAGAGAGAATAAGAGCTTTAAATATGAACATCAAGATAAACACTTAAAGTCCCTTGATTGGAGGTGACCTATCAACTTCTTAGTGATAGGGGTGGGTCATGACTCAGTTGCCATGCGTGTTGTCATGGTGACCAGCCCAGGTACCCCTTTCCCCCTCCTCTGGTTGGTCCAACTTTTGTTGTGGTTTCACAACCATGGACCTCAGCTGACAGAGGCAGCACCCCCATGCCCCACCCCCTGCACCTGCTCCAATCAGGCGAGCCGTGTCATCTGTACGAGGAAGAATTTAGATCAAATTCCTGACAGTATTTCAGAGAACACAAGATACCTCAATCTACAAGAGAACTCAATTCAGGTAATTTTGGTGTCATCTACATATGGACCACACATTAAGACTTTAAGATATTTCCGTTGAGTGCTTTAAGTCTAATTTTGCTACAACATACCTCCCTTTTTTGTTTCCACACTAGGTGATCAAGTCTGACACATTTAAGCATCTGCGGCATTTGGAAATCCTCCAGCTCTCCAAGAACCACATCCGACAGATTGAGGTGGGAGCTTTTATTGGTCTTCCCAACCTCAATACACTGGAGCTTTTTGACAACCGTCTTACAGTGGTACCAACCCTAGCTTTTGAGTATCTAAGTAAGCTAAGGGAACTATGGCTAAGAAACAACCCAATCGAGACGCTGCCGGCATTTGCCTTTCATCGTGTTCCCTCTTTACGGCGTCTTGACCTAGGGGAACTCAGGAAGCTGGATTACATCTCAGAGGCTGCCTTTGAAGGTCTGATAAACTTGCGCTTCTTGAATCTTGGCATGTGTGGCTTGAAGGACATACCTAACCTCACCCCATTAGTGCGACTAGAGGAGTTGGAGCTATCAGGGAACCAGCTGGGGATAGTTCGGCCAGGATCCTTCCAGGGTCTAGTGTCACTTCGCAAGCTGTGGCTAATGCACTCCAGAGTGTCAGTCATTGAACGCAATGCTTTTGATGACCTCAAAAACTTGGAGGAGCTCAATCTCTCTCACAATTCCCTGCATTCCCTGCCCCATGACCTCTTCACCCCTTTGCACCAGCTGGAGAGGGTACATCTCAATCACAACCCTTGGGTTTGCAACTGTGATGTTCTGTGGCTCAGCTGGTGGCTGAAAGAAACAGTTCCCAGCAACACCACTTGTTGTGCTCGCTGCCATGCACCCCCAGGTCTAAAGGGCAAGTATATTGGAGAACTAGACCAGAGTCACTTTACCTGCTATGCCCCAGTGATTGTTGAGCCACCCACTGACCTCAACGTCACTGAAGGCATGGCTGCTGAGCTAAAATGTCGTACTGGAACCTCAATGACCTCTGTGAACTGGTTCACTCCAAATGGCACCCTGATGACCCACGGATCATACCGAGTTAGGATCTCAGTGCTCCATGACGGAACACTGAACTTCACAAATGTGACCATGCAAGACACAGGACAGTACACTTGCATGGTAACCAACTCTGCTGGAAATACCACTGCATCCGCAGTTCTCAATGTATCTGCTTCAGACTCCAGCAATACTTATAGTTATTTCACTACTGTCACTGTGGAAACATTGGAGTCAAAAGGAGAGGAGGAGAACTCGGCAAGACAGTTTATTAACGAGACCTTCATAGTTCCGAATCCTACCGTCGCCCAACCCGATGTTACTATAACGCCTTCTCTCTCTCTCTCTCCTCACTGTACCCAGAAAAGAACAAAGGTTTTGAAGGTGCAGTGACTGTGCCCTTAATGGATGTAACTAACATTCCAGGCCTGGATGATGTAATGAAAACAACTAAGATCATCATTGGTTGCTTTGTGGCCATTACGTTTATGGCAGCTGTAATGCTGGTGGTCTTCTATAAACTCCGTAAGCAACACCAGCTACATAAGCACCATGGTCCAGCCAGAGCCATTGAAATTGTGAATGTAGAAGATGAGATAGGAGCCGGAGCAGGAAGTGGCATCTCAGGTGGTTCAACAATTAATTCTGGCACAGGTGGAGAAGGAACCCTACGGCTACATCATCCAGAGATAGTCAACCTTCCTAACATTGGTCGTACAGACACGCTCAACCATTACTACAAGACACATCATTTCAACAACAACGTGATGGGTCTTAGCATTGGCACTGAAGGGATGGGGCCCGGTGGGATCCTCAGTAACAAGAACCAGCAAGGTCAAGATATCCCTATCTCCTGTACGTCAGTCCCGATCTCCACATCTAACTTTCTCACCACATCAGGCAATGGCACCAACACCAACCCCAGTTCGATGTCCCCACCACTGCCTATGTCTCTCCCTATGCCTACCATCGGCTTACATGGATCGATCAAGGGTTTCATGGGTCAAAGCCAGAATCCACAAATGGAGCCTCTTCTTTTCAAGGGGAGTTCGAAGGAAAACGTACAAGAGACTCAAATCTAAAAGCAAAAGTGAGAGTATTGAGTGAAAGCGAGTGAGAGTTGACAACAGAGAGGGGATTGAGCTTGGGTTTATGTGCCGAATGATAAGACACTAGAGTGCATTGACGTTACACTAGGAGAGAGGATAGACTGAAATGGCAATACACAAACACATAGACTTATCTGTGACAGTGTACTGAGCCAAGGATTACCACAATGGCCCACTTGTGTTTGTAGTAATGATCATGGCCATGGAGATCAAGGAATGGACATTGCTACAATGTAAATCTGTGCCAAAGCAAATGTTTTTTGCAGTTTCTACAAGCTGTGTTCTCATAGGAAAAAAAACTAGCCTTTCAGAGTAATCAGTCCCCAAATCATTGTTGGCCAGCAAAGTTGAAAGACATGCACAGCACTTACCACACTGAAGACCAGAAATATTGCAGAATAAAATCCAAGAGACATTTTTCTTCTTCAAAAAACGTGAGCCACATTCTCTCTCAAGTGACTCAAAAGACTCCCTCAAGGTGAAAATTATGTAGGCATAAATAGATGGACAAAAGGGTACAGTGCAGTACAAACTACTGTGAAAAATCCACAAATTATATAAATATATTTTCATCTAAATATGTATCATTGCAGACTCTGATGCAGACATATTTTGGGGTGGATGTATAAGCTGGTATAGTTTGTTTCTTTGTGAATAATCAGGGGCGGTGATAGTGCAGGTTTGTTATGATATGTTTTAAGTTTGGCTACTTCTCAGAAACATAAGGGCTCAATTGCAACACTCATTGTGAATCTTTGAATTGGCTTTGTGGCATAAAGTCCATTTAGGTTGTATTACAGTAAATGCAGATCTCTGTTTGACAAACTTTTGTCTGTTGTTTCAGTAATAATCATTACAAACTTTTGTGTTCTGAGAGTGTATTATGTATTTTGTAAAAGCCAGCTTCTTGATATTTTAATTGACAATTCTGCTACTTAAATGCCAGCATCAAATAATGGTAAAAACAAACACGAAAAGGTAATCTAATGCAAAGACCTGTAAGGGTAAATTAAAGTGTTGACAATGTGTTATTTGAATCAGATCAGTAGCCAGATATTTGCTTTTAGACTGGAATTTGATATGATCTCCTTGCTCGTGGTTACCATAATCATGCCATGAAATGCTGTCATAAGGATGAGTCAACATCTATCTGCAGCAGCTTTCAAGAAGGGAGTGAACATCCATCTTAAGAAGATTGGAATGAAAGGAAATGTACAGTATATTAATAATAATAATGTCTGGTTGTATGACAATTGTAAGATCCACATTTTTAAAGTGTAACTTTCATATGTTAAATGCCATTTACGCTTCTTGCGTTTCAACTATGTATTTCTTTATTTTTGTTAGTTTGATATAATGTGTACAGTTGTCTAGCCATGTATCATTACGTGTGAAATAAATCAATCATATATTGGGTTGTGGCGGGTCAATATGGCAACCACATACAATACGTGAAGGGTGAGACATTATGCAGTTCTCTGCGCTAAACCTGGATTGAATGTATGGTTTGTGGTTAAGCCATTAGTCATCCCGGTAATGATAGGTGCCGTCAGTTCTGTTAACACGTTCAGACAGGCTTTTAGTCACTCTCCTATACATGAGCTACACTTCTGGCTTTGCAATATGAATGTTTTCAGATCTTTAACGAAGGAGCTTTTGTCTGAAATTAGTCTTCTCCCATGGTCGTTCTTCTCTTAGTTGAAAAAGTTTGAAATGTGAACAGACAATTAAGGAAAAGTAACATATTTTGAATATATTTCATCAAACGGGAAGCTAAAATGTTTGTTGCAATTGAGCGGAAACTGGACAAGTGAGCAGTTATTCCAGAGACAAAACAAAATCAGAATTGACTGTAATGCAGCTCTGATTTTGCTGGGATTTGTGCGTGCGTGCGTGTGTGTATGTGTGTGTTTGCACCCCCCTTCCCTCCTCAGACCTAGTGTTTTAAAATGTCACTCAAAGCTGTACACTGTATATGAGGTGTTTTTTATTCAAAGGAAGGATTTTGTCATTAGCAATGAGCCCATACTTACTGGAAGAAGGCACAAAAGGGAGTATTGATAGTAACAATGATGATAATAAGAGTGATGGTACTAGACAAAATCCAGACTGTGCTCTCACATGGTTAAATTTGTGAAAGGAACATCTTCTACAGCAGTCATCCATTCTAATGCAATCTAAGCCATTTTTTTAAGTATGTCTTGAACATGTGTATTGATTCTTTATAACTTGGTTGTCAAAACTGCAGCCATTTATGTAGTATTTCTCAACTTTATGCTATTATTTCTGTCATAAATGTAATTCAAAACCATAGTAAATGTAAATCCTGTCCAGCAGATTTAGAGGGCAGGGTTTAACTGTATCCCCACAGAGACACAAATAGAATATAAATGAAGGCTAAAGACGTAACATATGGCTGCCCCCTTGATGTGCTGCATTTGGTGTTCCATCGTCAGATTTCAAAGAGCATACTAGATACCTCCTTGTGTGCTGCGTTTGAAGGTACATTTCTCCACGTTAACCGTGGAACAAATCTTTTACCTGAACATTATTGTAGCAATGTTTCATTATGATGATGACTCACCTAATCTGCATGGAAATGTTCCTTTCAAATCTCTGAGCATCCGTAAAACACAACATGCAAGGTTATCATCGTTATTATTAACGTTTGAAGGAAACGCAGATGGGCTTTGTTGCATCTTAGTATTGTGGCTGCCATTGTTCATTGCACTTGATGCTATTGCAGAGGAAGCTCATTCTCCTATGAGATATGAAGAAATATATGACCCCTTTTAATGAAGATGACAAGCTTGAGACTGTACATACTGAGTATCTATACCTCATTGTATTAGTCATTTTGGCTACAGATGGAGTTCTGATGTATTTGTGTCCTCTGCACCACCCATCACTTACAATGGATGCTTCAGTCTAGGTGACATTTCTTGGTTTGTTGGAAGCAAAACTCCTTAATGAAATGGATTATGGTATCTGAGACACAAAATTGCGAGACAAGAAAATGGACTGACCTTTTGGTTCTTTAAAGGTAAGCTGTTCTGTTTGATAAAACAATATTAAAAAAATAGTTGGCTTTGAAAGATTTGAAAGAGAAATGTGCAAAACACCAGAAAATTTAGATTACTTTACAAAAACAAACAAACAAACAAACAAACAAAAAAATATATAAAAGTGTTGTTTTGTTTTTTTTTCCTTTTTTAAAATTTCCAGTTGTTGGTTGTATCTTAGTATGTGGTATTATCATTTTGGGTCTTTATGGATTGTCATTAAATGTCTTTTTTCCCCTGCAAATTCATCCAGGTATACGGTGTTGCAGAAGAGTGTATTTCTTGAGTTACAGCAAAATCAACATGTTCTGTACTTACACTTCAATGACTGTCATGCAGTGACTGAGAGGTATTATTTCACTGTTTGCTATTTGTATGATTTCAATTTTCCACCCACTGTAAGGATCTAGCCTGCTATTAGTAACATACCAGTTTCCTTCTTCATAAGAAATGCATTAACAAGTTAAAAATGATGAATGATCTTTCAAACGAGTTATAGCATGAAATTTTATATCATTACCACTACATTATATATATAACTTTAAATATGCACAATTATGAAAAATTAGCATCTGACTTTACAAAATAATGCAAACTTAGAAATGTATATTATATTGCGAGGGATGTGCTCATAAATATTTGGGAGTAATAACAATTTGCTGATCTGTTAGTCTTTGCTGACTGAAATCATAAAAACAAATTAGCCTTTTTATTGTTCTACTGTAAATTACCTGTCTAGCAGCATTGCAATTACAGAAAAACCATTTAAAACAAAGTGCTCCACAACATCACCAGCATCCTAGAGTCAACCCACATCAGAAGTACAAATGACACACGCCTCATATTAGCTGGATTTGTTTTAACTGAACTGTACAGGATGATATCAAGAATCACTACAGTGTGGAAACCACCTTAATAAATCAATTGGTACTTCATGTTATGTTAGGGTAATTGTACATTAATACACTCTGCCATTTTGTATTGCTATCATAAATTTACAAACAGGCAAAAAAAGAAGAAGAAGAAAGAAATCAAATAAACAAATCATTTAGTTCTGGTGATTAAATAATTACCATGCAATGCAAGTGTGAAACTACTCAGTGGCCATGACATCAACATGAAGAGAACTATGTGCCTGACTCTGTGGCTCCTTCGGTGCATCATTATCACCACTTCTTTTCCTGAAAGTATTGACAGTGTGTTGTAAAGTGTTTTAAACTATATGCAATCACAGTGTTGTCCACAAGATACACAAATTCAACTTGCATTATAAAACAGGGTCAAGGGAATAAGCATTGTGATAAGTGTTGCATCAGCCACAAGCCATAACCATGAGTCTGAATGTGTTTAGATAAAATGTTTGGGCCTTACATCAGGGAGATTGTATCTGGAATATCTTGGGGGGGCATGATGTAAAGTAATTTTCTTGAATGTAACTGTCCTTGGCTTGTATTCTGGTCTCCAGAGACCTCAGTCCCCATGAGATGTCTTACACATAATGTTAAAGGCTTGCACATTAAAATAGCAATAGAAGACACAGCTTCAGTATAATATGGTTAGGCTCTATTGAAGTATTTGCAAAATCAGTATATAAGCTATCAGAAGAACTGTTCTGTAACACGAGAACACTATGAGGTGACACAGCTTGAGGCATATTATAATTATCTGTTTTGTAGCTTTTTCCTGTTTGTCAGCTTGTATTAATAGTGAGCAAACATATGGTATGGTGAAGGTGTAGGAGACTCGAGTTTGTCCTTTTTCTGCCATGTTTGAAAAGCGCAACACTCACATGAAGCGAGGGGGAGGGGGGTGCGATTGGGAAAAGAGTGTGTATGCTGCAGAAAAGAATACATTAATATGTGCTGAAGATGAAAGAGAAATGCTCAAATGCAAATACATTTTTAGCATTCTGTGATCTTGGCATGAATATAATGTAATGCAGGAGGGATAATTTTAAATTAGAAAAGGTGGAATTTAAAAATACCAGTTTCATCCCTTGCAGCAAGAAACAACCATAGCCCACGGGAGGTTTATATATCAACAAAAATCTCCACTTGTAATTTTAAACTGTGCTTTCTATTAAAAAGCAAAGAGGAAAGTCTGATTTCTGTTTGCAAGATTCTCCCTGTACAATCCCATCTCCTTTGCACAGTTGTAGAGCAGTCATTTTCCATAAATCCACTGTGCCTGTGCTATCCTCTCCTCTTCCCGTCGCTGTCTTCTCCCTTCAAATTCAATAACCTCCCAGCTGTGTGTTTCTCCAGGGATTCCCCCAGCTCCCCTGGCCCACAGACAGACTGCAGAATCTGTGGGGAACCTGACACAACATAAACTCCACTGTGAAGCAGAGGTGTCAGAGTGTGTGGGCTGCACTGAGGAGCCATGGAAATGCGAAAGCCTTTTTATTTCTTCACACTTTAAAGGTTGAAGTGAAAAATGCATGCGTTAAACACGAGAGTAGTGTTCGATGGGAATGTGTGGGCCGCAGTCATAGCAAAAAAGTAGAAAAGCAGAACCTTTGGCCTATTCAGTCATTGTTGATGTGAAGATAGACTAACTACTATCAAGCTAAATCGTGGCTAAGAAAGTATGAAAAAAAAGCAGTATAGAAGTATGAGAAAAATATTACATTGACCCACTTGGATTTAATTTGTGCAAGATGGGTAAAAGAAAACCAGAGGCCCTTTAATTTATAGTCTACTCTTTGTTTGAAGATTATTTCTTTTTGAGTGTTATTACATGAAACTATATTGATGAATTACAAGCTTACTACTGAGGTTCTTTGAGGGCTTTCTTATACTGCACTGAACATATAGTGCTTGCTTTTATTTTGGTCTATATTTAGATCCCCCCATTTTGCCTCAGCATTATTAAGAGGCATGGTTCAGATCTTCTTTTTTGTTTGGTAAAACAGTTTCCTTTTACACCCAAATAACTCAATTATTAATCCAGGCAGAGGAGACAGACAAACACACCAATGGGAGGCCCTTTTCGCTAGACATGTATAGCCATCTCGTGTAACTTGCAAGCACTCAGGAGCCCTTGTAACCCCAGACAGTTGTTCTTCTCTTCTGGGGATAAAACACTCAACCTGACCAACAAGACTTTTCACCCGGAAAAAAAAACAAAAAAACGCTGTTTATCTTTCTCTCCACTGAATATTGCGAAATGGGTTTGGAAATAACAGAGCCGCCCTTGTGTGTGTGTGTGTGGGGGGGGGGGGATTAGCCTGATGTCGACTTATGTTAGGTTTCCATGTGGTGCATGACATTTTTATTCATGCACAAGAACTTTGATACTAGTTTTATGTGTCTTATAAGTAAAGGAATGTATATGAATTATGAAGTAAGGTAGTTCAAAATGTAAAAGTAATCTAATAGTGCCGCTGAAATCAGTCTAATATTAATAATATAATAGACTATTTTATGCTCGAATTTTCTGTATTAGGTCAGAAACAAAAATATCTATTTGTGATTAATCTAAATGACAATCTGTAATAGCCTACTCTTTAAAACAACGCAATACAGACTTTGTTATATTGCTTTACAATCATGTTGTGTGCGACCAGAAGTAACGCAACAAAACCTCACCAATGTTTGCTACACTGTAGGTATGCCATATGATGGGTGAGGATGTTTAGAGTAATTACTTTCCTTTTAATATTTTCTTTCCAGCAGACGTAATGAGCAGACCCTTCCCATGTATTTACTGGAAGAAGATATGCAGCAAATTGTTCCCCAGTGTATTCACTCCCACATACTAACACATTTTTCAGGCACTAAACTAATGTTGTTATTAGATTATTACACTTACTTGAATATTGATTTGCCATAACTGCAGGTTACGGCAATGCCTCTGCTTTGCCTTGTTAATGTTGTGGCACTTTATGCATTTAATAGCACTATGAATTATGTAGAGACTTTTAGCCTACTTTGATGCTGTAGTGGTGTTCAGAGATTCAGCTCTGGCACTCTAGTTACTGAAGGAGCAAAATATGAAGCTACAGCTAGCAAACAGATAGCTTAGCTTACAGCTTGAAATGGGGGAGAAAGCTATTTTGGTTCTGTCCTAACTCCCACCCTGCTGCTCATGAATTAGGCAAATACTTTCTAAATCTTTGAATTCACCTTTCAAAAAAAATAAGTGGAAAAAAAATACACATTATAGTAACTGTCTCAAGCTAACTGTGTCCTTGCATCCTAGCTTTATGTTTAGCATAAAAATATGAGAATCATTTTTAACCTTTAATTTACTCAACAGAAAAGAAACTATACCCCTCACCGCTCGGGTCAATATCACTAAAATGAAAAGTGAAGCAAAATGATATCAATTTGCAATTACTGCATTGCTGTAAGTCAAAGTGTGGGGTACCTAATCATATTTATCCAGTAATTATAGCCTAATTATTATGGTGAACGGGGTAGTGATAATCTAGGTGACAATGGACATGTCTGGACAAGGTGTCAGGCCAGCTCAGAGATAAAACCTTGGACAGAAAGTGTGCTCCCACTAGCGCTATGCTGCCAATTTAGTCTCACCAAATCACCTACAACATGATTTGGATTTAAGAAGGCAGACCCAAGCAGGCACAGAGAGAAAATGCAAAAACTACAGAGATAGGCCATCTGGCAAGCACATTCAAAACATCAGTGTATACAACATCAGTGTAACAACACACATGTGACTAAGTGATACAAAGGTCAGTTTATCCATAGCCATTCCAGCAAAGTGTTTATACATGTGATTTCCACTTAAGGCTAGAGGCATGAAAAGCTTTTAAAAACACAACAGTTTTCTCTGATTTGTCCTGAAATATTTCTCCACATGGTTGGGAGCTACATGAAGAAACCAGAGAGTGAAACAGAAGGACACATACACAAAGACACCTATAGCAAAAAGGAGGTAAAGAAAAAAAAAATCACGCTATCAATAACAGGAAGCACAGTGGCTGTTTTAACAAACAAACCACAGGGGTGTACCTTGAGGCGAGATTAGTAGATTAACAAACTATGTCAAGCTTAAAATCAAAGTTTGCTACAAAAGTGGCTAAATCACCATTGTAACTTAAGCTGAACACATAACCTAAGGTTATGTTCTGAGTTTTGGTTTAAAATCACCTGGAAGTGCCATCTTTTCACTCGTTCTTATTATGTACAGCATGTTTTCAGCACAATATAGATTTTCTGTAAGGGGTATACATTTTATGTGCAAGATCTTAAGCTGTACCTTACTTAAAGTACTGACTGAAGTGCAAGCTGCGTTACATCGCCACAGGAATGTGCATGCATTAATTTGGTGATTCACAAAATGCATAAATGTTTTTATACCTGATATTAATCTGCTTCTTAGCCTGTTTTGCACTGCTGGAATTACAGCTACTAGAACACATTGGACACACATCAAGAATACCCATTCAATCAATAAAATTAATTTGATCTGCCAACAAACTAAAGCAATTTCCATTTGTTGGGGGTTTATTTTTTACTCAACAAATAAAATGACAAATGTATAAAAGTAAACTCCAGGAAATTAATTAATAAACAGTGGCTGAAGCAAATAATAGACAATTAAATAAATACATTAGACAGAGAGCGACAGATAGATAGCGCCAGACGAACTTCACGGCCTTTGAGGGATATGTTTATCTTATTTATGTCTTTCCTGGTCTCAGAGAAGAATATATTTATCTTATCCTTAACGGTTTTGCCAAAACATGTATGTTTGTGTCTAAAGAGGGAAGGGTGTGTGTAGGTCACTGCATGCTGCTAAGCTGAATAAAATTGGACATGTGAGGACAGGAAGGCAATGTGTTTCTTTTATGGAAGCTTTTCTTGCTGATTGGAGAAACTTGTGCCATAATGCCAGAACCAACCACTGGACGAACCAATCGGAGAAACCCAAGTCTAAACCACGGCTCTCTCCATCTGTTTTTGAATTGATAGTGCTTGTAGATAGTGCTTGTAGTATAAAATTGTTAGGTTTAGCTTAGAGCTTGCGCTTTTCTGGGGAGGAGCGCACAGGCAGCTGGCTGGAAAGGTCTGTGTCTCCCTGAACAAGATTGCCCGTGTACACGGGCAGCAAGACGGCCTATCTGTGTAGTGTTTGCATTTTCTCTCTGTGCCTGCTTGGGTCTTCCTTCTTAAATCCAAAGATACATGTTGTTCTTCTGATTCTTTAAATAAATATATTAAATGTTTAAATTTTTTAATTAGAGTGTTTTAGGTATCTTCCTTCACAAATAAAAATCACGCACTGAAATTAGGCTGTGGGAAAGTAACTTTAATAATTAAATGAATCCAGTTTAAACTTTCAGAACTCACCTTAAAAATAAAGAGCAGCACTGAGAGCGCACTTAGTGATAAAATAATTAACTTGCATTAAAATGTTTATTTTACCACTTTCAGTGCTAAATCACCAGATTAACGATTTTCTGCAGCATTAATCTCTTATCCTTTTTACAACAGTGTTGTATTTTTATTGTTATTTTTCTTTATAATTCTTTATAGATTTTAAATCACCATTTAGTTATCTGATAACAGCTCTGATTGGAATAGGTGGCACTCATAACAGTCACTTTGTGTGGAAGAGAAGTCATGTGACCTGTGAAATGCAGCTTTTTATGTGAGCGCGCACAGCTGACTTAACAGAGAAAGTGATAACCAGTGCTGTGATACTGGTTATCTCCAACTGGGTTTTAGGGGTTTTTTGTCAAGCCCGCTAAGGCAAAGAAAAACTGGTTGTGCTGAATTTAATTTATAGTATTTAGCCCTCATGAGTAATCCCTTAGTTATGCATCTTTGCATTTAAAAACAGATGGTTTGTGCTGCTGGCTTAACAAGGATTTTCTTTGGAATCTGGTTGACAATGTCCAAGAGGAAAACCATTGCTCATAACTTATCTGCAGGATTAAAATTGTCCAGAAAACATGAAAAGAAGATTGATAAATATCTCTAATAGGTTCTTTGGTCAGATTAAACAAAAAAAACTTTCTAGGACTACAACAATTACATTAACCGTGGAGGTGGGGGTAATTTTGAGGATCCTTCCTGATGGGCTAGTCTTTGTTTAGTCAGAACAAATGGAACCAATTCTAGATGGGTCATCAGCCCCATGTTGCCAGAAAAAAGGGGGGTTATGATTTCAAATTTGATTACATGCACACTAAAATGAAAAAAGATGACTCAATAGTGACACATTTCTTCATGGGCAAAACTGGTATCACTGATGCCCACAAATATATAATATGGTGATCAAAATGTAAAAGATTGGAATCTCTCTAATGAAGGATATACTGATTTTGATGGAGTTAGTGGTTGGTAAGTATAAATCTTTCATTATAACTTAATTTGCCAAAAAACTTTAGTTTTCAATTTAATTTGTCAGTATTTAAGAAAATTTTGAAACTGACCACTGATGTGTCTAATTTTAAAATACAATATGCATGTGTTTTTGGAAAATGTCTAATAATTTATCTAAAACAATCGGACACCAAGATTATAAATGCTTTAAGCACATTGTGTGTCATCAAAATGTGTTTCAATCTGATATAAATAACTGTGTATAAGAATGTGCACTTCAGATATATTCAGAGGAAAAGGTTTGGCCCTACGAAAAAAAGGGCAGATTTTCTTTTTGTGACCAATCTTTTATTTGTGTCAAAAAATTTGAATTTTTCTTGGTATATAAAAAGATGACTCATTAAGATTAGAATAAACATATCTCTCAAGATTTCCCATCTTCTCCCACCCGTTTTGCTTATTCTCTGGTTTTCCTGAAGAAGGAACTCTTTGTCTTATGGAGATAAGAATATTGGCAACAAGAGATTAGTTATTGACTCAGTGGACAACCAGAGAGTTGACATGCATCAGAGTACTCCAGGTATCCAACAGCCTGAGCAGTCATACATGTTTGTGGGTTTCATGATGGAACAGTTGTTTCAGTTGGGGCTGATATGAATCTATTGAGTTTGTACAAGCAGACAAAAGTTTATAGAGGAAAAGGAAGGCTATGGGGGCTTGTTTGGAGGCCACATGAGCTTTGCTGCTTGCTTCACATCTTTACATATTGGGAAATTGATGCAACACTGCTTTGTTCTGTTGCCTTACGATATATATGAAGAGATAATGAGATTGTGTTCTGTTCTGATTGAAGGGGATGATGACATAGATACGAAATAGCTCTGGTCTTCCCATGGCTTCTGTGAGTGATCTACACAGATACATCTTTGTCTAATGGGTCGTTTGACCTGCGCCGGTTTATGCTGATTGAATCATGGGGAAATAAGCACACCGCAGCTTGGATCCAAACTACAAGCTAGATACACCAAACAGGAGTCTGGTGTTCTTTCTTTTAACTTCTTAACGATGCCCGAGAAATGATTGAAACAGAAGTTGTATGGAAAAAAAGATCAAATGGCCGAGCAGAGACAGTCTTCGAGTATCATTTTGTCATCAGTGATCATAAGAAACATACAGAGCAAATGGATTGTTAATGACAATTATGCAAATGTGACTGTGGCATGTGATTCTGCACCAAGCATGACGAGAGGGGAATTCACCAACACTTTGGCTACTCTGGTGCTGCTGCTGCTGCTACCACTAGCATTAGCATTGTTCACACATCCCCTCATCTTAGGCCGCTTCCACACCCCTCCTTCTCGTCCTCTCTACCCCAACGCCCCACCATGTCTCCACCCCCCCCCCACCCTCTCCTCCTCTCTGCCTGTCTGCGTCCTCTCTTTCCTGTTCTCGCTGCAGTGTTGCTATAGCAACCGAGAAATGTGGGAATACCTCCGTCCTTCAGAGAGAGGGGGATTGGGGTGGAGGAGTGGGGGAGGTAGAAGCAGAGAGGAAGAGGGAGAGGATGGGAGAGAGACAGAGAGTTAAGGGGTAGACAGAAGAAGAGACAAGAGGAGAAGAGTGGAGGGAGGACTGTTAATTAAAGGACAGACAGTGAGGGGCTGCGACTCACTGAATAGACACCATTGCCTGTCACTGAGACTCCTGACTCACTTAGTGACTCCAACCGTTTGTCCATCTCCTCTGGTCCCTAAAAGCTACCCCCCACCCTCCCATTGATATTCAGTCTCTGCGATGAAGAAGACGCCACTGTTATCAGGCTGCAGAGGGGTGTGGGTGTCTGTGTGGGTGGGGGTGGGTTCGACTCAGATGGCACAGTGTCGCACAGCCATGGCGTAGCTTCACGCTGAGCCTTACGCACAGCATTTGTTTGACGATCCATGTGTTCTGGATGTCTCCATTTGTAGTGAGGCTGCAGTTTCCATGACAACACCCAGACTAAAATAGCACCCCCTTCCTCGTCCCCTCCCCACCAGCTCTTCTCTCATACACTCATAACTGTTCATTCCTGATCTTGAGCCTTGTTCTATCAGGCTGAGATGTCCCATACTGCTCGTCTCCATTCATCATATGGACTGAAGCACTAATACCACCAACACCATCATCAGCTTCACACACGCACACACACACACACACACACACACACACGCGCACACACACACACGCACACACACACACACGCGCACACACACACACACACACACACACACACAGAGGCATACATGCCGCTCATCGCATACTGCTCCACCTCTTATCTCCCATTTTCAGTCTCCCGGTCGCCCTGCAACAGACTTCTGTCAACATGCATCAACCTCTGCGTCGCCATGGCAACGGTCTTGAAAATCACTGCAATTATTTCAACAAAGACAAAAAAAAAGAAAAAAAGAAAAACCACACTACAGCCACTTGGGGGAGAGGGAGGGAAACTGATTGAGTGAGAGATGTCTGCTTGTGTGTATGTGTGTTTGTCCTTTATGTTTATGTAAGTGACAGAGCGAGCGAGTGTATGTGTGTGTGCATGCATGTTTTGTGACCCTTCAATGAACCAGTGTGTGTCAACTGTAGAATTTTCCAGCAAATATGCAAATGCTATGTGTATTTCCATTATATGCATGTCTTTTGGCCCCCACGGGGTAAAAATTAATTTTTTCTTTTCCTCCACTAAAACCGTTAAATGCATATGCAAATGTATGTATATGTCACTGTGTACTGTAGATGAGTGCAGGTGGACTCGCTGACCCATTTGTAAAGGGGTATGGTTTTCAAAGCCAACCTGTGCCAGATTCAGTTCCACACAAATGTTGCCCGTGTGTGTGTGTGTGTGTATGTATTTGTGTACCAGTGAGAGGATTGCTGTGCACTGCTATGAGATTGAGAGAAAGGGTTAAACAGATGTGCGCACTGAGCTCTGCACAGTATCAGTGTTTTAAATGAGTTCTGACATATGCTGAACGTCAGTGCACATGCATGTTGTAAAAGCAGACATTACAGTTGCTATAATCGACCTTGTTGTCCATTCTTCCTTTCTTTAAAATTCTTTAATGGACCCAAATGCAGGACATTAAAACAGACTAACAAGCAGGTAGTAAAATAAAATGTTCTTTAATGACTTACAGAAAAATACAGAACAAAAGGTTCTGTGGGAACATGGCAGAAATCTCAAATGGGGAAACTAAAAATTCATAAAGGCAACAAGCAA